>WSXT02182215.1:6281-21033 GCA_011762715.2 Neuroterus valhalla | reverse complement strand
AGCGCGCAGCGCGAGGTTTGAAATGTACGAGCGCGAAGCGCGAGTCTAATACATTATCGAGCGCGAAGCGCGAGATCTGGTGGACGCGCGCCATAGGCGCGCTGAAACCTCGCGAGCGAAGCGAGCTGCGCGCAAAGCGTGCGATGAGAATGTGCCCGCGAAGCGGACAGATTTTTATTATTAAGAATCAATTCCTTATTAGTAAAGTTTACAAAATTTTTGAATCGGAAGGTAGGAAGTTAGCACAAAGCGTTCAGGGGTCTAAAGGCCTTTCTAGTTATAAATCAAGTCTATGAACTTGAAAAAAATTCAGTTTCAATAATAATATTTATTATTATAATGCTTGAATATTAAATTAGTTTTTTTTCTCTTGTTACAGGTATGCAGTGATCTCCGGTGTTTCATTATTGCGATAGAAAATGCTGTCGGTACGTCTAACGCCCACAAATAATCAAAGTAGAAAAAGAACTGTAATTAGAACTATTACCAAAAAACAGTTCGCAAAAGTTTTTTGTTGATTTTTTCAAAAATGAGAATCATCATTTCTCAAGAATCTCGTTTATCCTT
Organism: Neuroterus valhalla; assembly: GCA_011762715.2. NCBI lineage: Eukaryota > Metazoa > Arthropoda > Insecta > Hymenoptera > Cynipidae > Neuroterus > Neuroterus valhalla. Next base: position 20,466 of record WSXT02182215.1, on the reverse strand, counting down.
AGCGCTTTCACATGAGGAGTTAAAGTTCAGTCATATAAATGTAGGCGTTCTTGCAGACTCGTGCCGTTAATAAAATTTGAAGCTTTTCCACTTGCAATTTGAACTTAAGCTCGTAGCTCGTCTGCACTTCCTTTCAATTTCTCCAAGATTCGACACTTTCCATCTCTCAAACCCCACAAACATTTCAAACTTATCCTCGTAAAAATGTAGAATTTCCCGGTTTGGTTTTGTTAGTTGAAGAAGGAAAGAACATATCCTTGGGTACTGTGAATAGAGTGCTGACAATTCTTCATTTCCCATCTAAATTTAATACGATTTCAATATAAAAATCTCTCGAGTCGTTATTACTTCCAATTTATCTAGGATTTGAACCCAGGACCTTTCGTTTGCCGGGCAGGTGTTCTACCGACCGAGCTACGGTGGTGTCCAGTGATCCTCATATTGCAGAAATATATACGCCTTCTAGCCACACATAAATAGAAACAATTATACAATTTATATCTCAAATTCTGTCAAATCCTTTTTCCTCTTTGAACACATCGCTGAGGACCCCAACAGCATTCCTCAATCATCATTCCAAATCTGGTTAATTCTGAAAAATGCTGCTATCAAATTTCTTTTGATAAAGGTGGAAATTGACTCCGAGTTTTACATATAACACAAGCCCCTTTATAAAGCGATCATACAACTCTTCCATTCATGCTAGATCCGCAAGAAATATTACATTCTCAAACCATCTCGTCTCCTCCTTTACAGCTCCTCTTACCTGTCTCTCACTTAGGTTCTTCTCTTTTACGACGCCCCTTCCCAATTTTTACTTCTTCTTCAATATCTGCCTTGCAGGTTCTTCCTTTTTGCTTCTCTCTCTCAGTTTTACCCTTTTTCTTCCCCTCTCTCAATTCATTCCTCCTTTTCTCTTTCAGTTTTCCTCTCAGTCTCAGTCTCTCTCTCTCTCTCTCTCTCTCTCTGTCTCAGTTCCTCTTACTCTTTCACTCCTGCGCTTTCCGTTCCAGGTTTATTCCTTTCGCAAGGAATAGGTCTATAGAAGGGAAGAGACTCCTCTCCATTACCATTTATAGTGATTTCTGAACCACATCCCTAGAAGGTCCAACACACATCCAGCGCCTTGTAGAATCACCAACGCGTCTTTCTTCTCAGCGTCTGATTTATGGCTTTTGTCATCCTTCGATGCATCTTCACGATTTCTCTCTAACCACTTTTTCTACGCTTTTCTATGCTTTTCTATTCAGCCTCCTTCTTCATTTTCAAAGGGTGAATGGAATGCTCCCCCTTGTGTTATTACAGGTCGTATGCCTGTACATCTTTTCGATAGGTTTATTCGTGAGTGTGTATGTAAACCCAGATCACAAAGCTGAAAAGAATCAGATGGGAAATTTTATTTCCTCTTAGAAGAGCTCCTCTTCAAGGGATATGGATTTTTATCTGATTTATTGAAATGGAGAAAATTGTATTTTGCTCCTCCTCATCCAGATCAATAGTACGTTTTTACACCACGCAGATTGCTTCATTATTAAATTAGTGTGCCAGTTCATTCTTATTACATTTTTGGTATAATAGTTGCTGGTGCGTGAGACGCCCTGCTCAAAAAGAAATTTGTCAACAATTTATTTCATTTTTGTGATTTCATTTGTGCCTTGAGCCACTTGAATCCGGGAAATCATAAAGCTGAAAAGGATGAAATGAAGATTCTATTTTGTTTTAGAAGAGCTTTTTTCAATTTGGACTTTTATCTGATTTATCGAAATGGATAAAATTGTATTCCACGCCTCCCTCTCTTATTCAATATGTAACATTGCAATTTCACACTAAGCTACAACAAAATTTGTTTGTTTATTGAATTATTGTGTCATCTTGTTTTTCAAAACAATTCTGAAATGAAAGTAACTATTATGTGAGAACCACTGTTCAGAACAGAAGTTTTTTTATTTTTGAATGATCTGATTCATTTGTTCAAATTCACTTGTGTTTTGAGTCATTTGGTTCTTGACAATCAAGATTCTGAAAAGCATCAGATACTAGATTTTGTTTTTTTCTAGAGGAGCTCCTTTCCAAAGGGTATAGATTCTCACTGCTTACAACAAGATTAAGAGAATTGTATTTCGCGCCTCCTAGTCTAGATCAATATGTACTGTCCCTCTTTCACACTGTGCAACCATACAGTCTGTTTATTCAATTAACTAACGTGTCGTATTGTTTTAATAACATGTTTGATATGATAGTTGCTCTTGTGTGAGAACTGCTACATAAAATAAAAATTCTACCATTTCCATATTTGTATCATTTTTCGAATTTGTTTGTGTCTTGATACACTTGGATCCGGACAATCAGAAAGCTGAAAAATCCCAAGGAGGGATTCCATCTCCTTCGAGAAGCTGAGCCCCAAAGAATATGGATTATTATTCGATTTATCGAAATAAAGAAAATTGTGTTTTGCGCCTCCTCCTCCAGATCAACTTTTAGTATCTATTTTCATGCTATTTGTTCGATTTTCGTGAATTTATCTATGTCTTGAGCCACTTAGATCTGTACGATCACAGAGCTGAAAGGAATTCGATAAAATATTGTATCTCCTTTTACTAACTATCACAAAGCTGTAAAGAATCATATAATAAATTTCATTTCCTCTGAAAAGGGCTCATTCCCGAAGCGTATAGATTTTTTCACGTTTTATCGAAATCTAGGAAATTGTATTTCACGCCTCTTTCGATAGATCAACATCTTGTGCTTCTATCTTCTATCTTTTACATCTTTCTTACATCTTGTTTTTTTTTAACAAGATGTATCATTTTATTCAAAGAACATTCCTGCGATGGAAGTTCTACTATAACTGTATAAGGCTCCTCTTCCTACAAGAGGCGCTCCGTACAAGGATAATAGAACTTCGCGTACTGGATCAGTTCGTAATAATATATGATTGTATTTTGCTCCTCTTCATTCCAAGTTTTACGAAGTGTTTTAAAGGCAGTTCCAGCAGCATTTTTCAAAAGTCTTGGGAAAGAGTCCTTTCTAACCAAAATATATTCGAACTAAAAAACGTGAAAATATAATATCATTTTCCTCGTCTTGATATAGATATGGTCCGAATAAAAAAAGCTAAAAAACTTCCAGATTTTTCCACTTCTGAAATAAAGCAATGTCGGTAAAACGACAGGGGCACTTTTTCATAATCCTGGGGGATAAGACGCGAGATACAATTTGAATTTTCGATCTTCTAGGAACACAGGGAAAATTTTCCAAAATGGTATGGATTCTAAAGCATTTTATCCGATCCTTTAAGACAAGCGTGACCCCTCAAGCGTGGCGCTATCTGTACACCGCCTGAAATTCTCGATTACAATCCTGCGAAGGGAGGTGCAGAATACAATTTGTCTTTGCGAACCTTCCAGGAACAACAGGGACACATCCAGAAAATCTCAAGGAATGGAAGGGATTTTTTATTCTTTTGATACATAGAATATGATAAAATCGAAAAATAAGCGTAAGGATCCGAGCTTCTCTTCAGAGTTATCGAACTTACTTACAAAGGAATGATTGCTGCTATAAGAGAAGGCAGGATGCAGTAATAAGCTTCCGAATTATCTCACTTTTGAAATGTGATACTACTAGTATACCGAAGTGTTTACTTCATCATTATCGCGGGAAAGGGGCGCGAAATACAATTCAAATTCGTAACCTCTAAGTATCAACAGGAGAATTTCGAGAAAATTAAAAGGATAAAACAGGAAAATCAACATCTCCCTATACATAGAATATGATGGAATCGAGAAATGGGGATGAAGATTCAAACGTCTTCATAAAGAAATCGAACTCTACTTACAATGGAATGATCTTTGCTTTAAGGGAAAGCTAGAGGCATGGCCAGCTTCCAATTACTCTCATCCCTTAAGCGTGGCGCTATCTGTACACCGTCAGACTTTCTTGATCACAATCCTGTGAAGGGAGACGCAGAATACAATTTGACTTTGCAAACCTTTCGGGAACAACAGCGATACATCATGAAAATGTTAAGGATTGGAAAGGATTTTTTAATATCTTAATGTATAAAATATGATAAATCCGGTTAATGAGCGTAAAGATTCAAACTTCTCTACAGAATCATCGAATTTAGTTACGAAGGAATGATTGCTGCTATGGGAAAAGGATGGAGGCAGTGGTAAGCTTCCAAATTCTCTCACCTTTAAAGTGTGATACTTGGAATAGTTGTGATGAGTGGGGGAAGAGGCGCGGAATACAATTTTAATTTGTAACCTCAAGGTTTAACAGGGAAATTTCAAGAAACGGGGGGGGGGGGGTATATAAACTTCGTAGAGTCATAGAACAGATGAGTAAATGACCTCTAAAGATTTGAGACAATTGACATAAATCTTCATCGGAGAGAATCGGCCAATCCAAATGCGCGGGATTCTAAACACCCCATTACGCAAATTAACTTCTAGTGTGGAGGCGACCGACTTCCTGGCCTGGAGCCAATTTTTATTCCTCTACGAGTGCTTCTGCTTATTTTCCACCCTCAAATACCCTTTTCGATTCTTCGAGTCGTCTCCACTCATAAAAATACCGAATCTCGTTATATAGTTGGCTCCTGCTTTGTCGTCTTCCTCATGAAAGAAAGCAACTGTCTCAAGTGCAATTGAAACTGTTGCGTTATTCTGAGAGAAACCTATCCTCAAGCTGTTGGAAGTTTTATTTGAAAAACTTTACCTTTAGGGATTTGAAGAGCAAAATTTTTGGTCAATTTAATTTCTTTTACTAGAAGGGAACCTAATTATGGAAATGATTTCTTCCAAGTCCTGAGTTATAGTCTTACGAAAAACGTGATTTTGTACAAAGCGATTTTATTTTACAACAAAAATATGCCTTTCTAGAAGAAGATTATATTTCTGGAGGCATGGTTCAATTTCGAAGTCGGAAGCAAACTTTTCTATTCCACGAGGAGAGGCGTGATATACAATTCGAATTTACAACCTTTCGGAAATAAAAGGGAGAATAAGAACGGGTCATTTCATGAACAAAAAGTAAATTCTCGAAAGAATAGTCTGATTTCAAAGTCGACTATACAGATTATAATCCTTGGAGGAGAGGCGCGATATGCAATTCGAATTTTTTTTCGGTAGGGAAATTGAACTTTTTGGGTCCAAACTTTAGTTATTAACTATCTAACTTCTAGTAATTACACTTTCAACTTTTTGATTGACAATGCGTACAAACAATTCAAAATTATCAAAAATTGAAATTATATTTGCCAGTGATTTCAAATTTTGCTTCATCCGTCATCCTGAATTAGATCACTCATAATTTGATCACTTCTTTCACCCCGATTCTTTTTCCACCCTTTCAATTAGTTTGAACAAGACCTAATTATTGTTGGTCACCCCAATCATTACACCCTTTCATTCTCTACCCAGGAATGATTTAGCAGAAGAAAATTGATTGTGAAGATTAATCTTCATTTATTACGAAAAATTGCTATGCACATTATTAGCAATGTTCAATTAAAATTGTTCAAAACACCAAAAGGAGAAGTTGTCTTTAATAGTGAATCTTATTTTGGATCTGATATTTTTCCTTTTGAATAATCATTTTGCGATGGAGAGTTTTACCATAACCTACAACTGTTCGAAAACTTTTTTAATCCTTCAGATTAGAATGATTTTTTATCAAAAGTTCTCATTCCTGGTGCAAAGCATCTTCGAAAAATGTGAATGGAATTTAATGATTTTAAATTGAAATCTGGAAAATAGTGATGATTTGTAAAATCTGTATTTTGTAATTCGAATACAGTAATTTTTGTGGGGAAATAACAATAAAGTAGAAGGAAAATTGTTCTGAATCAAAAATCTTTTTGGTAGCTGAAGACAGTTACAAAATTTTGAGTTTTCAGAAAATTCTTAATCTTTCTCAAATTATAGTGATTCCTGTTATAAATCACCATTTTCCCGTATTAGCTTGAATCAATCCAAAATGGCAACATAACTTTACATTTTTCTTGAATGAGGAATCTTTTTCAGAATCTATCGATATCAATGGTAAAACTGCAGCTTCAAATCGTGAAAAAAGTTGTTAATCTTTTCTTGAATCGAATTCCTCTTATTCAAAAGAACAATTTCACAACAAATGACACCCAAAAGATGGACCGCATTAGAAAGATTTTTCGTTTTAAAATACAAACTTTTGATATTGAACATCAAACGTCACTGAAATTTATTTTTTTTAATCATAAATCTTCTCTGCTATCTCCTAATTTCTTAGACATTGTTTGATATAGTATGTCTTTCTCAAAGTCTCATTATTTTCTTTTCGAATAATCATTTCTCAATTGGAGTGTCAACATAACCTCAAATGCTCGAAAATAAAAAAATTGTTTTGGTTCTGATATCTCTTCACTGAAAATAGTAATTTCCATTGCGAAAGTATGAAATGGCAACTTCAATCAACACAAAATATTTTGATGTAACATTTGTTATGCTTATTCAAGTTTCAACAAATTTTTTAACGGGAAAATTCCCTAAAAAAATTATTGTATTTGCAAATTTTTCACCAAATATTTTATATTTTCAGTTTTGAAGGGGACGTGATTGTTTATACTAATGGATATTTAGATTCCAACTCTTAAACTGTTCATGTAAATTAGGGGTATACCTTCAATGTATTTATTTATTCGAAATCTTAAGCCCACTTGTTGAACGATCACTTGCACTTGGGGTACGGAGATTTATTTTGACAACTTTTTCGATCATACGCCATAGTCTAAAGACATTGCAGGTGCGTTCTTTGCACCTTGTACAATTTAACTGAGCGGGGGAAATAGGATACTCTGGCGCTGATCGCAATTGCACCAACTATCATGTTTGGTTTCGAATAGAATATCAGCATTTCATTAAACTTCAAAGTGAAATTCACATGTCTAAAATGTTGAAGCAGTAGAAATTTAATCAGCGCCTAAGTTTCAAATTTTGCCCACAGAGTCAAGTTGGGTTCCAAGTAATCAACTGTCTATGGGCAAAGAAAACGTTTACTGCGGGCAAAGAGGCGCTACTGTATTAAAACAAAACATGGCTGCCGCTTGGCTTTTCCATGCATATCATTCTGAAACAATCTCGACGTTTATCAACAACAATACTTTCTTCAATAATATTTTTCACTGTAACGGTACCACCACCAAATTTTGGTACTTTGTGGAAACTAAAATTAGTAATAATTCTTTTTTGTAGATGCAATTGACGACACAGCACATACCTACTTTCAACTAATTAATCTGGCACATAATTACCCCTGACAAGCAAGTAGCATGCATGCATACATGCAAAGCAGACGATCTTTTCACGTGGTATATATTACAACCACTGATCTGGATTATACCCCGGATAGAAGATAGCTATTTATCTTTTGGTTAAAACACGGATACTTTTCAATGCCTAATGACGCAGGCTCTCCCGAATTGGAATTTAAAAATAGCCAGCTGACTCAAAAATATACTTCAATTTATGGCTTCGAATCAGTTGGCATTGTGATGTTATCTCCCATCCAGGGTATAATACAGTTCAGGGCCGCATTTGTGACGTCATCCAGTATACATGGTATACAATAGATCAGTATCTTAGGGCTCTCTATGGAGGAGGAATAATCGAACCGCCATGTTGTTTCCAAAACCCATAAGAAGAAGAATGATACTCTTCTACATGCCTTTAATCCTTGCTTGGTGCATAGGTTCTGAAACCAAGATAGCCGCTGCCATATGCATACCTTTTAGAGGGCTGTTCGTTTACATACTGCTAATAACACACCATCTATGATTCAAAGACCATGGTGTAGATTTAAATTAGCACCTGTCAAATATATTCCACATATTTGGCTTATGCAAGGTAGTACGACTACCATGTACTTTTTTGACCAAATATTTGCTGCGCTAACAAAGCCGTCTTCAGTCGGACTCCAGGAAACGTTCCCCCCTCTTAACCAACAACCCTTCCCGCGAAGATTTAAAGGAGTTCTCTAAAATTTTCTCTTTCTCTCACAATATTATTAAATTATATGTATTTAATTTATGAAGATTTGGAAAGGAAAGTGAGTATAACAAATTCTCATTAGTTCAATATGAATAATTGAATAATATAGTAAAAGCAAGAAAACATTTCGAGGAACTGTTACAAATTTTCACATCCACCATATAAAAAGCAATGGCAGAGAACGAGAAGGTTTAATAATAATATTAATTTAGAATAGTGTTTTATAATGTGATATCATTAAAAAAATTATTACCGATCTGAAAAATGTGGCAGTAGTTCAAACTTTAAATTTAAACAATTCGAAATACAATACAAATCCAAACCATACAAATGCCTAAAAAATGATTTGTGATATCCCATCCTGTCAGTATTTTTATGCAAGAAGGTGTGCATTTTACAAAGGTTAAGATCTGTAAGTGAACGCGAATTTCGAAGTCTAAATTTAGGGAGCGTTAGATCTAAAAAGCTATGGGTATATGCAACAAATAGTACTCCATTCTTTGAATTCGTATGATAGCTGAGAACACTGAATTCAACCATCTCATTTTTTGAAGATGATTTTTTGACTGCAAAGATGTGAAAAATATGATAATATGGAAATATATAGAAAATAGAAAATATGGAGATACACGAATACATAGAGATATAAAAAATATATAAATACAAAATAATGTGGATAAATGAAGATTTTAAAATATCCAAAATTATAACCAAGGTGAAAATATGCACGTTGAATTTTGTACAGTTGAATGAATACAGTGAGTGAATGTTTTTAACTCGAAACATGTCACAAGTTATAGAATTATTCTATACTTACGCGTAAATTCTCTTAACTTCAGTTTAGCTCATAAATCACTAAGCGATTAAATTAGATCAACAACGGCGAAAGCATTTCCTGTTTAACAAACTTCAAGCAACGTACACAAACTTCCAGGTTAGGAATTCAAACTTAACATGACGTTACAGAGCTCTTAGTTGATCGAGTCCAACTGTAAATTTCAATGTTTTCAGTTTTAAAAGAGACGTAATCGTTCTTACTAATAAATATTTATGTTCTAAATCTTAGGTCACAACAGGACCACTTTGATCAGATAAATTTGAAAAATCTGTTATGACACTTTCCTATGAATTCCTTGTGCTTTATCTGTATTGGAGACCAAGCTATTGATGTGTATTCTAGTTCCGATCAAACTATAGAGACCATCTTCAATAAACATATAATTTTTGTGTGCACTTTTTATTATTTTAACAATGTTCTTTCTAATAGTTTGATTTTTGCGTAGAATGTTCAAGTTCCCATCAATCGAGTTTCCAGTAATGCGAATATGTCAGAGTCCTTCACATGAGGAGGCAATAATAGATCCGGCATCTTACCATTAGGTCTATTCCCATTCTGGTAATCCATGCTGATAATACATGCTAATAATACATCAGGATCAACCACGTTTGGTTGATCCTTGCGATCCCTTGAATTTGCACGAAGTATTGTTGTGGACACCATCTTTGTTGGAAAAGGACATTTCAGGGGTATGGGTACTTCTGCAGCATGTATCATGAAGAATCGTATAATTTTTCCTAACTGAACGTTAATTTATCTTTCTAATAACATTCGTCATCTTTGCAGAGTCCTAACCACTATTCGTTCGAGTACGCATATCTCAAATATCTTTCTTCAAATAGTGAACATCATCACTCAGGGAACGATATTGCGTATTCAAAATCACTGTTTCTTTTCGTTCTGTGTTTCTTCCAAAACATCAATCTAGTCGTTTGTCTGAGATTTACCGCATCAAACACATCAATCCGTTCATACTGATGTGGTCGTTTGTTTGAGAGACAACACCAAACGAGAAGCTGATGAGTCTAGAGATTTTTCAACCGGTTTGAAATCTTCTTGTATGGCCAATATCAAATTTTCAAGCATGGTATCTAGCGTTTCCACAGTGATTACTGGTCCAGGTGTTGGTGATTTTGATAATAATGTTTCACACCATTTTGAATTGTCTCAATAAGGCAAAAGCTTTGCGAGTTTAGCACATCCAAGGTGATAGAAAGCGATTTTTCCATTTGCAGATGGAGCAGGAGTTTCATGATCACTATTCGTTTCATGAAGGTGAATATTTTCACATAGGTTAGTGGAGTTCATCCAGATTAAACAAAGTAGTATCGTCTAATGTTATCACATCAAAAACTTGAGAGTGAACTCTGATGCAGGTAGAATCTGAACGGTGTTCCCTGAACCCTGCCCTAGGGTTCGATGAACCCCCTATGTGGGATACTACTGACAGGTCCTATTTCCAATTTGCGCCATGATCTTTAGATATGGATGGTGTGTTAATTGCATTACGTCAAACAAGGTCCCTCAATTCTGTGGGAATATGCAAGAAAATATCTCGGTTTCAAAACCTAATACGCCAAATTAAGATAAAATGCACGCTGTCTCGGCTTGGCAATTAAATACAATCAGCCGACTCAAGAGAAGAATATACACGTATTTATGACCTGAATTCGGCATGCGTGGGTGACGTCATCCACTATCCAGGATATAATACAAATCGGTGGTCCTAACACATACCGCGTGAAATGATAGTCTGCTTTGCATGCATGCATGCATGCATGCAGGCTACCTGCATGTATAGAGTTGTAGTCCAATATTACAAGATGCAAATAACGCACCTTGCGATGCCCATACAGACTATGGCGTATGATCGACAAAGCTGTCGAACATTCCATACCCCAATTGTTGGGGTCTCAGATCTTAGAAGTCAGAACCCCCAACTGGGATCATTACCACCACCTGAAGTACTTTCAGTTGCAGCTAGCTTTACCCTAAAACAGGTGTCCCATTCACACTTTGTTTTTACTGTGATTCATTTAGAGAACATCATAACAGCTGCTTACTGGGCTTTTATCGCAAGTAGCAATCAAAAGACGAAACACAGAGGCTTAAACTTCTAGTTCGGTGTGTGAAATTCCCTTTTTATTTATCTAATTGTTCATAAAACTATCGATCTCCAAGGGGTTCTCTAAGTATTTGATGAATAGTGTTAAATTTTCTTTTTGTTGCTGTCAATATTTAGAAAGTCTTTTCCGTAACTCTGATGGAGGCGAACTTGCGTCCCAAGGGTATAATGTCTATGGACACCTCATCTGTCACCCTGACGCTTCGTTTACCCTGACATTTTCACCTGGGAATATTTAACTCAATGGCAAATTACTGACGTCGGTCACCATCGCCTACGGCAAGTTTGAACTTTACGAAAACTCACAGTTTCCGTAGTAACTGCTTTCCCTCAGGAAAACGAACATCCATTTCCCATTTTTCAGTAGCTATGGGAATACATTCTGAATATTGTTAGGAATTTTCCAATTGAATGTTATAATTTTGCGGCTGCAGTTTTGAAGCCCATATAGTAAATTATCATCTGAACAGGTTTATTTAAAAATGAATATGCATAGCAGAAATAATAACAATATCATTTACGATTGAGAATATTCAGAAGAACGAAAAATTTGGACAAGAAATTTTCTGAAGAATGTAAAAAAATCTGCCTCAGCCAAGATTCGAACAAAGAACACCACCACACATAGGGGGAGCGTTAAACTAATTACACTTCACTCATGAATAGGAGCGTTCCGGGTTCAGGTCCGGGCAAAGGCAGAGAATACATGTTACATGGTACATGGTTTATAAATTTGACCTTCCAGATTCAAAATTTATCTTCCATGCTGTAAGAGTTATTTTTCTTGGTTTCAAATGATTTTTTCCTTCAAAAATCCAACTCCTCCCGGATCGAAACGTCTTTTTCGCTCCTAAATTTCACTATTTACTTAGAAAATAATTTCCAGACAATTTGTTCAAAATTCTTGTTGCCTCTTTCCTGAAGAAAATGCCATCGTGATAAAAATTCTGTTTTTAGCGAGGAATTCGGTTTTTTTTTTTTTGGTTTGACCATTTATCTCTTCAAGTCGAAGATTTTTTGTGAAAAGGCAATTATTTGGGGCTAAATTCAACAGTTTTAACAGGTTGGAAAATTTTTTTCTGTTGTTCAACGGTAATTCCTTATGCCAAAAATTTGATTTTGAAAGTTTTTTTTTCAATTTATACTTCTAAGATGGGGAACCAACGTTTTTTTTGAGATTTTCTGAATAATTTTTCGTGGATATGTCCGATGAAAAATAATCTTTTTTGTTGAAAATGTATCTCAGAACGTCCAAATCTTAGCTGTTAAAAAAATCCTTCTCAGTAGTTCAGCTGGATTGTTCTATCGTAAATTCTGTAGTATTTTATTAAATTAAGTTCTCTGTTGTTTAAAAATTCTAATATCCATTCAGGAATTCATCTTTAACGGTTCAACTTTCAACATTTTGACTTGGAGATTCAACTATTTTGTCACAAATTATATATTTTCTTTTTTTTGTTGAGAATTCGGCATTTCAGATTTGGAATTTTAAATTCTTCTTTTATGATAAGGAAGTCATTTTTCTAAGTTGGAAATTTATCTTCGTTGATTAATTATCAACTGTGTGCATGAAAATTCAAGTTCCTTTAGTAAAAATGGTTTTTCTGGTTTGAAATTTCATCTTCTTGGTATTTAAGTGATCCTGTATTTTTGAAAATAATAATGATTCGTTAGCCTCTTCAGCTTGAGGAATTTCGTTTCTTTTTTGAGCAGTGTTTTCAAAAACAAAAAAATTTTACATTTAAATTTTGCGTTTTGGTCTAAAATTGAAGTATCTAGAGAGAAAATTCAATTTCCTAATCCCGGAACACAACTGTTCTATTAAAATGCTAGTTCATAATACAATTTCGATCTCTTTTTTTTTTAATTCTAAAATTTAGTTAGAATTTCATATTCTGAAGTTAAAATTTCAACGTTCTTCAAACTATTTTGTTACATATTCCAACATTCTATTTTGTTGAACATTTGTATCATCGAATTTCGAATGAATCTTTTCTAGTGAAAGAGACATATTTCATTATTGGAAAGTAATTCCCCTTGTTTAAGAATTAACTTTTGAAATGGGAATGGAATTTTTCTCAAGGAATATATTTTTTTTTGTTCAAAATTTTAAGTTTTTGTTCGCTAGGGAAACTGTAAGATTGAAACTGAGTTTGTTTCGGTTTGAAATTGATCTTATCTCATTTTAAAATTAACCCCCCTAGCACAACCCCTTATCGTGTTTCAAGAAGAAGAATACGGAGATATACATTTCTATTTCATTCATCCCTCCAACCGCTTTTCTAGTAGCTTCCCTACAAGAATTGTTCATTGATTTGTAAATCGTTATGCACACTCCTCAAACCTCACCCCACTTTTAAGAGGGTGCTGAAGAATAGAGGGGCTGGACAAGCAGGAAGGGTCAAGAGGCAAATATTAGTGGGGAAATGGGGTGGTTGAGTTGGCTCGCGACGAAAGCTACTTAAGCACCCCTAGCCTTTCCCCAAAAACCACCCCTTCCCCCCTACCTCCGCATCACCATCGCGCCAAGTCCTCAGACAACCGGCAGCACAACTCGACCCCAACAAAGTTACGACCTCTCCACCTCCACTCGGGGTTAAAGCTCCCAAACGGATCAGAGGTTTTAGGATAACCAGACGTTAGGGGAGAGGGAAAAGGGAGGAGTAAGTAGGGGTGAAACAAGAGGTAGGCAAGGGGGTTTGGAGTAGAATCGAAAGGAGAGAGGTCGATAAGGGACTGCCTATATACTACGTGACCAATTTTCGGCTATTTTACACCTCCCCCCTTTGTCTCACATTTTGATGGTAACACGTTGATATCCCTCTTACCCTTTCCTCAAAAGTTGCAGTTAAAGCAGAACCAACCTATTGCATCTCAAGGTCAAAAAGATAAATTTTTCCAAAAGCCGGGTTGAATTTTGGAAGGAAAATGTCAGCTTCGAAAAAAGATCGATCCACGATTATGAGGGTTAAATGAATCAACCTCAAGGGAGAAATTTGTGGAGGTAGCATTGAAGTAAAAAAAGAGGTTCGGACTATCTACTACGTAACCATTTTTGGGTTATTTCACATCCTCTACCCCTTTTTTACATTTTCTCGGTAACCATGCTTAGACCCCCCCCCCCCCCTTCCCCCCCCTCCATAATTAACACTTGAACAAAACTAACAAATTGAATTTCCAGTGCGGAAGTAACAA
>WSXT02182204.1:0-21034 GCA_011762715.2 Neuroterus valhalla | reverse complement strand
TGCTTCTCCAGTTGTTGTTCTAGTCTCTGCATCCTTCCCTCTAAGTTTTCTCTAACTCTTTCCCATTTCTCTATTTCTCTTCCAAGCTCTGCCATTTCCCGTCATATTTCTTGCTTTACCTCTTCCCTGCGTTTTTCTTGTCTCTCTTCCTGTATTTCAATTACTTCTATCATCATCTTGCGAATCTCCTATAAATTCTGATCTTTCGACTTCCCCCCAGCCTCATCTCTGCTCTCTTCCATTCTATCTATTTGTTTCCCCGGTGGTGTTCTCATCTTTTTTGGGGCTTTTAGATTTGTTCCTACTTCCTCTCTTTCCTCGCTGCTCCTTTCCCCCCTTTTCCGTTTGATAAAGCTCTCGAGGGATCCCAAACTTTTCGCTCCTAATTTCTCCCTTTACAAAGTTTTCCGATATTTACCCCTGGCCTTCCTTTCTTTTTTCTCACCTTCCGGCGTTTCAAATACCTCACCTTCTGAATCATCCATCAATCGCTTTTAAAACTCCTCGCCTTTGACCTCACTGTCTCTACCGCCTAAACCCTGTACCTAATGTGCTTCTGCTATACCGACTAAACCCGCCGAAGGCCTAGTCTTCCGACGTGACGTCACACCAAACTAATTGCAATATTCATGCATACACAAATCCGTCTCAATCTTCCAAAAAATTCACACCTCAACTCTCACCTTTCACACACCCTTTACACACTCACTTGCACACCCCCTCAACAGACTTTTGACTCTACACTCACCTCAATTTCGACCAAAATCCATAAATACCTCGCACCAAACTTTACCGTCTCTCTGACCATTTACGCGGGAAACGAAAGTCCAGAAATTGTAAGTACTGTTTCTTATAGTAGGTAAGGAGTCAATGAAAAATAGAAAGATTAATTTTTTGGTCAAACTCAGCAAGGTGCGAAAAAATGTTAAGAACGAAAATTATTCATTTTAAAAAAACTTATTAATTTTATATATACCATTTTTTCATAAGATCTGTAGGTTTTGATTATTATCGTGAAAAATGTTACCGAAATTGAAACATTCCATTTTCGAGCAAAACTATGCGAGGTATGAAAAAAATTGAAACTCCACATATTGTTTACCTTCAAAAAATCTACAAATTTACTGTCGACTATTTTTCGATGAGAAGAATAGTTTTAGTTTTAATCGCGATAACGCACTTACAAAAAAAATCGCATGTTCAAGCCAAACAATAAGAAACAGGAAGAAAAAATTAATCGAAAAATTGTTCATCGTTCTACAAGTTTTACATGAAATTTTTTTCAACAAGGTTTATAATTTTTCTTTTAATCGTGATAACGCTTTTTAAACAATGTAAAATTTAATTTGCTAGCCAAATTATGCAAGATGTAAATATAAGTGGCGAGTATTGTAATGAGAATGCGTTCCTTAAGGCCAGTAGAGCCTTAACTAAACTGAAAATAAAAAAAAATTTCATCAAATATATGAAAAAATCAGTAATCTTCATAGAAGTAGAGTTTTTAAGCAGTTTTGCAAAATTTCCAAGTTTTTGTATGTATAACATGCATTGTAAACTAAATCAAGCACGTATGAAGCCGAGCGCGTAGCGCGAGGTAAATACATTATCAAGCGCGAAGCGCGAGATTCGATTGACGCGCGCCCTAGGCGCGCTTAAACTTGCGAGCAAAGTGAGCCGCGCGCGAAGCGAGCCATGAGAATGTGCCCGCGCAGCAGGCAGATTTTTTCGAGTTGTATTTCTTAGATTTTGAATCGTAAATGAGAATCTCATCTAAACAAAATCCATAAATGCAATGACATGTGTTGCATTCAAACTAATAATAATTTTGTCGTTAGACCGGGATTGAAATTTAGGTTTATTTCAAGTTCAATTCCTTAAATTTTGAAATAAGAATGAGAATCCACCGCAAGCAAAATCCATAAATGGGACGACACGCGTTGCATTCAAACTAATCGTAATTTTGTCATTAGTTTAGGCTTGAAATTAAGGCTCATTCTGAATTTAATTCCATAAATTCTGAATTATAAATGAGAATCTAATCCGAACAAAATCCATAAATGGGACAACACGTGTTGCATTCAAAATAATAATAATAATTTTGTCATTAGGTTAGGCTTGAAGTTCTTATTTTTTAAAATGGAATTTCGTAAATTTTAAATTATAAATGAAAATCTGATCTTAACGCGGATTTGATGGAAACTCCACGTTTTTGAGACCCCCTGAGTCAGAAAAAATGGTTTCTACGAAAGTCTCTGTTTGTCTGTAGTCTGGAGTCTGTAACCTGTGTACTCGATAACTTTCGGAAGAATGATCGGATTGGATTGCCCTTCGGTACACATTTTGAGGGACCAAAAAGACAGGTCAAGATCGTTAACCAGCTATTTCGGATGAAAAATCAAAAAGGGGGAACATTTTGAGCATTCTTAGGACTTCTTTTCAAAGACTTAAAAATTGTTAGTACGGTTTCTCGTATTCGGTAGAAAGTGAAACAAATTATCCTCTTGATTTTTTTTTGATAAAATCAAAATCGTCAGAGTCGTAACATTTTCAAAATTTGTAAATATAAACGAAGATGAGAATTTTCCCGCAAACAACGCAAGATATGAAAAAAAGTTTGGGGCAAGAAAATCGCTTACATAGAAAATTGATAAAGAAAATTTGTTCATCGAATTTCTAGGAAAACTACACAACATGTGAAAAAATTAGGCGAGAAAACTGCTCCACCGTTTTTGATAAACTTTGGTTGATTGCGCAGTACGAGACACGCGATGAGGATGTATTCGTTAATCTAAAACTGTAGGGAGGTAAAAAGGCCGAACGCATAACGCGAAGCGCATGATGAGAATGTGCCCGCGCAGCGAGCAGATTTTTTTTTCGTTGTTATGAATGAGACGACATGTGTTGCATTCAAACTAATAACAATTTTGTCGTTAGACTAGGCTTCAAACTCAAGTTTATTTTAAATTTAATTCCTCAAATTTTGAAATAAAAATGCGAATCCACCCCAAACAAAATCCGTGAATGGGACGACACGTATTGCATTCAAACTAATAGTAATTTTGTCATTAGGTTAGGTTCGAAATCAAGGCCTATTTTTAAATTAAATTCACTGAATTTTGAATCATGAATAAGAATCTAATCCGAGAAAAATTCATAAATGAGACGACACCTGTTGCATTTAAAATAATAATAATTTTGTCATTAGGTTGTGCTTGAAGTTTTTGTTTATTTTAAATTGAATTTTGAATCATAAATGAGAATCTAATCTGAACAAAATCCATAAATGAGACGACTAGTGTTGCATTCAAACTAATAATAATTTTGTTCATAGGTAAGGCTTGAAATTGAGGTTTATTTTAAATTTAGTTCCTCCAATTCCTAGTTAAAAATGATGTGTCATCAACATACCGAATATATTCGCCAGCAGGCAAAAAAGTACCGCAGACGAAAGACAATTCATGTTGAAAAGTTACTCAGTCACTTCAAGCGGATCAATGTTCACTGATTTTATATAATTTAATCAGGTGTGAATAATCCGATTCAAAGTCTGTCCGATTTTATCAGCGTTAAACAATACGATAAAACACATTTTTATTTATGTCTAATCTACGAACGAACTTTGTATCTTTTTTGTTATCCAAATAATCAATAAATCCTTATCTTCATTTTGTAATTTTACTTTGGCTCCCTACTATAATTTGATCCCGAACGCTCAATTTTTTGTTTCAAATTAACAATACATCTTTTTTCCATACTCCTACGGAAAATATCCTTTTCCGTGAATGCAAAGTATGTGCAAACTCGCTTTTCACCTCTTCGAGACAAAGCGGGCGCAAAGAAGCTCATTGCGCTCGCTTTTTTTATTTTTCCGGTTAGGGAACTCTACTTTTCACCCTCCCACCATGCCCTCAGAAGCAGCTGTGTACAAACTTCACATTCGTAGAAAATTCGAAACTTATGCCTTCGATAGACAATAAACTATCCAAAGGAAAAGGAGAGTAAAATAGAGAACTCAAAATAGCACATATTTTTTTTGAAATTTTGAAAAGTATATTTCCACTACTATGATACATTATTTGGTTTGATGAATTATGATTGTTTTTCACCAATCACATAACTACTAATCCAGTCGACGTAACTATAGACTCGAGTGTGGACATCTGGAACTCCCAACGCACAAGGAAGTCCCCAGGAAACGATTCCATATTGAACGCCATTTGCAACAATTGGACTGCCAGAATCACCCTGTATGTGAAATTGATTATCTTTTTATTCAGTTACGCCATCCTCTACTTGATACTATTCCTTAATTTTCAATAGGAAGAAGAATGTAGACTTAACACAGTGCGAATAAATAAGAAGAAATTTGTTTGGGGATCGAGCGGGAGCAGAAGGAGAAAGAGGGAGGTATAGAGAGGCAGGCGGTAGATAAATGTAGAAGGGTACTGAAAATGAGACAAGATACTACGAATGGTAAAATATGCAAGAAAAAAGCAAGAAATATATATAAAAGAGGAATAGGGGATGGGAGTGGATGAGACCGTCCAGATATAGACTAAGGAACAAAGTAGAAGGAACAACTGGGAGAAAAAAGAAGGAAAGAGATTGCAGAGTATGTAAATACGTATAGGATACATGGGATAGCTAATAGGAGAGGAGGAGAGATGAGAATGACAAAATGAGGTTTGGGAACTTTTAGAGAGGAGGGACAAGGAAAAAAGGACAAGGAAGAAAGAGAGGAGGAAAAAAGGGACCATAGAGTAAACACAATGAGTGGAATAAAGAAGAGAGTTTTCAGAGGTCAAGGGTACAAGGAGGATGGGAGAATAGAATATAGATGAAGGGTGGAAGTTCAATAAAGATGGATAGGAAAAAAAAGACAAGGTACAAAGTGGTGCAAAAGAAAAAGGTTTCTAATATATCTAGGGGAAGGGTAAGGGGGCAGGTATAGAGAAAACTAGCTAGATGGAGTCTCGAAAATGAAGTAAAAGACGAAATAAGGAATAGGATGAAGACTAAAAATACAGAGTAGCGAAGACAGTGAAGCATAACGGATTGCCTATGAAAGAGAAAGAGGATGGAGAATGACAAGGGGGTGTTGAGAAAACTTTAGAAGAGGAGAGACTAGAGGAGAATGGATGAGAGGGAAAGAAAGAGATGAAGAAGATGAGAGATAGTTAAAAGAAAGGGAGAAAAGAAAATGCAAGGTATATAAATGAATAGAGGAGGCATGAAACCATACATCAGATGACTTAAAGGAAAATAAAAGTAAGGAAACAACAGAAGAATGTTAAGAGAGTATAAGGGAGGAGAGACAAGGAGAAAAAGAGCGTAAGGTTAAAACAATAAGTCCAAAAAGGAAGAAAGTTGGAAAGAGATCAACGGATACGAGAAGGACGGGAAATAAGATATATAAAGGCGAATGGTAGATCAATAAAAATGGATAGAAAAATCGGGAATAGATACAAAAAATGGTAAAAGGCGCAGAGAAAAGATGTTAAAAATATTCACAGAAAGGATAAAAGGGCAGAAACGGAGGAAACTAGGTGAATACAGGATAGAAAATAAATTAGAAGATGAAATTTGTGACAGGGTGAAGAAAAGAAAATGCAGGGTGTATGCGTTGATAGAGAAGACATGAAACATACATCGGATGACTAATAGGAAAGGGGGAGAGAGGAAAATGGGAAGAAAATGTTGGGGTGGTTTCAAATAGGAGAGACAAGGAGAAAATAAGACCGTACGGTAATCGCAATAGGTACGAAAGAGAAGAGAGTTGTTGAAAGATCAAAGGATAAGAGAGGAAGGGAAAAATAGTTATGAAAAGGCAAATGGTAGATAAATAGAGAATAGAAACATTAAGATAAGATACATTAAATGGTAGAAGGTGTGAAGATAAAGGGTGGGAAAGGGTAAAGATAAATGAGACTAGCTAGAGGGAGATTCGGAAATGGAGGAAAAGACGAAATTAGGAGAAGGAGGAAGAAAAATAATACAGAGTAGCGAAGACAGTGGAGCATAACGGATCGCCTATGAGAAAGGAGCAGGGAGGATCATGACAAGAGGGTGTTAAGAAAGTTTTAGAAGAGTAGAGACTAGAGCAGAATGGATAAAGGGGGTAGCAAGAGCTGTACAAGACGAGAGACACATCATAAATGAAAAAGAAGATACATCTGACACTCACATTGCACATTCCTTTCCCGAATTTGTTGATTGTGCAAATGTTCTTCTCGGTTACAAGCTTACTCAGAAAGGTACAGAGTTTTTGGCTGACACTTTTAATATTCAGATACTGCAACCTTCTCGAAACACCACCCATAACCTTGAATTCAGAAAGATATTATGTATTCAAACCATCTGTATTATTCCAGAGCTTTTTTATTTTTTCCATATGGGTCATTTCCGGGAACCATAAGTCCAAGGGAGGCTCAACATAGTTTTTTATACATTACTTCAGATGTTTAGGGGAAGTATATTATATTAAGACATTTTGGTAAGACTTACTGATTTCTTTCCCCATCCAGATGCAACAAGTCGTGTATTAGTCTTAGTAATATCAGAAGTTGGGAGGGAAATGGGGCTTGCTGACCTCGAAAAAGTAATTGGTTCCTCAAGTTCAATCAGAGCTACGTCACCAGTTAATTTTGACATACTGAAGTTGGGATGAACAACCAACCTTTTAGCTTTGTATGGGGTTCCTCCTAGTTCTAAGTCATTTGTACCAACAACTACGGTAACTGCGGAAGCGAAAGCTCTAAACAGAAAGTGTTTGGAAGAGTAAAAAACCAAATAAGGAAAGACAAATTTTTTTCAAAAATTTGGGCAATTCTGTCTCAAGCGTTATTTCATAAATAAAACTCATTCGAAGGAGGCAACTCCTATATTTCCCTTTTTTAATTTTCCTCTTTTCTTTTTCAAGTTTCCCCCTTATTCAATCCAAATAAGAGGACATTCTCGAAATCTTACAAAAGTTTTTAAATTTAACTACAAAATCCTTAGGGATTGGAGCTCTCAGGTAGAATGGTTTGAATCCCCTTGATATAGTAATCCAAATAGCGAAAAACGAGTATAACAATGTATAACAATACATAACCATTTATCTATTCTGAAATAGTTTTAAAATTCAATTACGGAATTCTGGGAAATCCCATATCTCCATTTGAAATTTGAAATTTCCCTTAATAGTGGGATTCCATGAGCAAAAAATGAGTAGAAACAAGGTCAAGAGTGAAAAAAAAAGAGATTCTAGAAAAGTTTTCAAATTGAACTATAAGGTTCTTATGGATTGGAGCTATTAGGTAGAATTTTTCGAATAGACCTTATATCGTGACTCAATTGTCAAAAAACGAGTACAAAAAAGATGAAGGGAGGAAAAAAGAGATTTGGAATTCGTTACCTTCTTATTCATTTTCCATTCGTTTATTAATTTTACAAAGGTTCTGAAATTCAACTGCAAAATTTTTGAGGATCCAATTTCCCTAGTAGAATTTTTCAAATTCTCTTGATTGTAAAGCAATTAGCAAATTACGCTTATAACAAAGGTCAGGAGAAAATTGAAAAAAAAAGATATTCGGAATTCGTTCCATTTTTTTATCTTCTCCATTCATTTGTCTATTATATAAAAGTTTTGAAATTGAACTATGGAATTCTCGGGGATTGAAGCTTTCAGATAGAATTTCTCAAATTCCTTTGAGATTGTGATCCAATTATCGAAAAACAAGTACAAAAAAAGTTAAGAGAGAAAAAACGAGATTCGGAATTCGTTACCTCTTTATTCATTTTCCATTCATTTATCTATTCTAGAAAATTTCTGTAGGAAAGTTCTGAAATTCAACTTTAAAATTTTCAGAGATCGAATTTTCCTGGAAGACTTTTTCAAATCCCGTTGATAATGTGATCCAATCAGCAAAAGACGAGTATAACAAAGGTCAAGAGAATATAAGAAAAGGGAGAATCGGAATTCACTCCCTTTTTTATCTTCTTTATTCATTTACCTATTCTATAAAAGTTTCGAAATTTAACTGAAAAATTCTTTGGAATTGAATATCTTCAGTAGAACTTTCAAATACCCGTGATGTTGTGATTCAATTAGAAAAAATCGAATCGAATAAAGGTAAAGAGAAAGAAACAAGAGATTCGGAATCCGATTCCTCTCTTTTCCTTTTCCCTTCGTTTATCTATTCCAGGAGAGTATTGAAATTAAACTTCAAAATTCTTAGGAATTGAAGCTCTCAGGCGGAATTGTTTGAATTCCCTTCATCTTGTAATCAGGATAGCAAAAAACGAGTATAACGAAGGTCAGGAGAGAAAACAAAGGAAATTCGGAATTTATTCCCTTTTTCTATCTTCCTCATCAATTTATCTATTCTAAAGAAGTAATGAAATTCAAATACGAAATTCTTCGGAATTGGATGTCTTCAGTAGAATTTTCAGATTCCTTCGATGTTGTGATTCAATTAGAAAAAGCGAGTCAAACAAAGGTCAAGTGAAAGAAAAAGTAGATTCGGAACCCGTTTCCTTTTTTTTTGTATCCCATCCATTTATCTATTCTAGAAAAGTTCGGAAATTCAACTATGAAATTCTTAGGGATTGAAGCTTTTAGATAGAATTTTTGGGCTCCCTTTGATATTGTGATTCCATTGCCAAAAACCGAGTATAAAAAAGGTTAAGAGAGAAAAAAAAGATTCGGAATTCGTTACTGTTTTGTTCACTTCCCTTTCATTCATCTATGGAACCGAGTTCTCAATTTTAACTAGAAAATTTGTGAGGTTCCTATATCTCCATTTGACCTTTTCGAAATTCCTCGATATTTGTGAATAAATTAGCAAAAAAAGAGTCTAACAAAGGTCAAGAAAAAAGAAAAGAGATTCGGTATTCGATACCTTTTTATCCACTTTCGATTCATTTATTTATTCTACAAAAGTTTTGAAATAAAACTGCAACATTCTTGGGAATTTCTTATCCCGATTAAAGCTTTTCAAATTCCCTTTGTGTTGTGATTCAATTAGCGAAAAACGAGCATAACAAAGGTCGAAAGAAAATGAGAAGAGAAGAGATTCGGAATTCGTTACCTTTCAAATGATTTTCTATTCATTTATCTATTCTAAAGAAGTTTTAAAATTCAGCAAAAAAATTCTCAGGAATTTCTCATCTCTATCAAAACTTTCCAAATTCCCTTGATATTGTGATCCCATTAGCAATAACGAGTAACACAAAGGTCAAGAGAGAAGAAAAAGAAATTCAGAATTCACTCATTTTTCTTTCTTTTCCATTCATTATTCTATTCTTAAGAAGTTTTAGAATTCAACCACAAAAGTCTTGGGACTTTTTCTCTCACTATTAGAAATTATAAAATCGTCTTTGTGTCGTGATCACATTTGCAAACTAACGAGTTTAACAACGGTCAAGAGAAAAGAAGATGAAAAGTGATTCGGAATTCGCCTATTCTTCCTTTCCAATTCATTAATGTATCTTCCACAACTTCAATTAAATTTGTTTGAAAATATTAACTCACCCACTAAGACAATGCCCGGCTGTCAAAATCCATGATTCGTTGATAATGGAACCACCACAGAAATGGTTTCCATTTTGTTGGAGAGAAACTTGATGGGGAAAAGCGTGTTCATCTGCGTCAGAGCCACCAACAATTCGGCTACTAACTTCATCAACTCTCAACTCTTTTTGGGATGCTGGGCTCGCTTAAAAGAATTCATAATATTTATTTCAAGATAAGCAATATTTTTGTGAAAATTGGAGAAAAACCAGCAAATTGTTTGTTTGAATCAGATTCTCTCCTTGACAAGCGATACCGTCAGACGGTGTCGTTCCACTAACGAAGTAACCTATTAAAATAGAGCATTGACTTCAAAGGATAATAGCGCTGTCCAAAAAAGAAATAAAAATATTTATAAAAAACCATTAAAAATGTTATCAAATTGGGCCTCGATCGGACTTCATATAAAGTAATTTTACTTTTCAGGAATCGAATAATCACGTGGAGGAGACAAAAAAAATAAATTCTGATCCATAAGAAAAGTTTCAGGATTCGATCATGCAATGATGTATTCCAAGTTTGATAAATTCCACCGAAAAAATCATCATTCCATGATTTCGAGATAATTCATCAATACGTAATCACTCAAATGAGAAAATTGAGTTCACAAGATCATTTTCGTGCAATGTTTCGTCCTTGAAAATGTATTTTCGATTGCTGTCTTTCTTAAGTGATGATAGTAGACGCCAACAGACTTTGAAAAGATTAATAATCAAATCAGATAACAAACGAAAAAAATTGTTTTTAGGGATGTGGGAATCATGCCCTAACCTTCAAATCGAATTGAAATATTGTACTCGATGAATGCTAGAATGACATCTCTGCTATATACCATGACCTTCTCCTGTTCCTAATCAAGTAGGTCTTGAGGATAAAAAATAGTCTTTTTCCATCAATTCTCGTATAAAAACAATTCCTTCCATCCCAACCCGAGTAATCCCAAAAATCGAAAAAAAAACGCAAACCAAACATTTTGAAGATGATTTAATTATTTATTATAAATTCTGAATAATGGACGTACCAAGTGCATTTGCCAAAAGGCAGACGAGTAGAAAAGATGGAATACAATTCATGTTGGAGCTTCTTTCCCTACTTTGAGGTTATTGGAATTTACTCTTTATATATCCAGTCCTGACGTATTGAACTTGAGACGAAAGTCGATACGATTTTATCTATAAATACAGTTGTACAATGATAAGTTCCAATAATTAGGAATCCGTCGATTCTATGTAAAACTTTTTATCATCGATTAATTTTTTGTATTCGGCACTGCTTTATAAATAATCTGTAGATCTCATAAGATCTGAAAATTGATGGGGGGGGGGGGGAGCAGAAGCGAAAGATACGGCATTATGAGGAGCTAAGATTGAAGGTTGAATTTGCCCTTCTAAATTGCCCTGAAATTAATTTCAGGAAATTTTTTTTTATACTGGAAATTCGTATTTTTCGTGCTTATGCTTGGAAGTTATTCTTTTGAATTAAAGTTTTTATTTAACAAAGCAAAATTATTTTGTAGAAAATTCAACTGGCTCGTATTTGGGCAGTTATACGGGAATCCCCAACAGTCCTTTGCCCCAATAATAAGTTGGTGATTTTATATTGTATTTCCAAGAAAGACTCTTTTCTTCATTGTCTCAGGCGACAAGGAGACGCGGTAAGGACCACTTATCTCTTTCGGTCTTCTAAATACACGTTTATTCTTCCTATATTTTACGAAATGTGTGTTCTCAATTTTTTTGAGTAAAATGCGATCAGCAGGACATTCTTTGAGGCCAAACATCAGGATAATGGTGCCCTCACTAATGTGTAACATTACTAATAATAACTCGCCTTGTTCTAGCTTCATTTGTGTCTTCTGTTGTCATTTCATACCTTTCTTTTCGTTTTTGATGTTTGGTGGGACTGACGTTATGCATTAATATGCAACCTTATGACGAATAAGCTCTTTGTATGGACATAACTTTATTTACGGAAGTTTTGTCGCTTAAAGTTAGTGCTTGAGTGGATAATTTACACAATGGATAATACGTTTATTTCCAGAGTTGTAAATGATATTGAAGAAAAGGATTTGCGGGATACTATGCGCGTGAGGAAGCTAGAAATTTTGTGCATACTGGAAATAAATAAAAAGGGATGTGATATTGACGTTGACTCGTTGAATGATATAATAGAAACATGTGATTGAGGCGAAACAATAATAATACTCGTAGACATGAACGGTTGGATTGCTGTGCAACGCAATGGTGCCTACTGACAGAGTACTCAATCATTTCGGAGACCTAAGAACGAACGGTAATGGGAACAAATTGATCAGTTCGCGCTTAGAAAAGGGGTTTTCCATTACAAACACTTGCTTAAGACACAAAATTATACACATGTATACTTAGTTCAGAGAAGAAAGCCATAGTATAATCGAATTTGTTGTACCGGAATAAAGACTGAGGCCGCTTGTAGAAGAAGCGAAGGCTTTGAGAAAACCAGAAGTACAAATAGTATATCGTGGAAAGCTGAATGAACATTTAGGAAATCACGAAGAAGATTGCAAGATAGAATAGGGCAACAAAAATGTTGAAGGTGCGTGGATAATACCGTAGAATGGAATCTTCGTGAGTGCATCGGAAGTGTATGATACTACGACAGTAGGGATAAAGTCCAGTGATGCGTAGTGGAATGATGGAATACATGTCACCGTCAACGAGAAAAAAGAAGCGTACTCGAGGATGTTGAATATTAGAGGTCTAAGCGATATGGAAAGGACTAGGGTTATAAATGATTATAGGGATAAAAAGAGGAAATCAAATATTCTAGCAGAAGAAAGATTGGATAAAATCAAAACGGAAGAAGATACGACGATGCAAAATGATTTTGAAGGGAATGAGAAACTATTTTGGAAATGGGTCAAGAAGACTTGGAAAGGGAATGCTAGTGCTGAGGCAGTCGGAATAAAGAATGCTAAAAAGTTAGAGACTGTAGGAGTGATTTTTGTCAAGAAGTTGTATGAAGGATAAGCCACAGAGCATAATAACAGACACAGACACGGATACGTTAGAACATTCCGATGTAAGTGGTGGAGGCAAAATCAGTATCGACGATAGTATTTCTGTATATTAAAAACTTAAGAATGGCGAGACTGACGGTTTGGATGGTGTTTATTCTGAAATGCTGAAGTGCGGTGGCGGAAATTTGTTCGTGTGGCTGTATAAATTAATGAATATGTGTGCTGTGTACAGCGAAGTTCCGAATGCTTGGAGAAAGGGAATTATCGTCCCAATCTACAAGCGAAAGCGTAGTCCCGGCGACTCTTATGATTATGGAGCGATTAGCCTGCTAACTACTGTGGGCAGAATACTTACCAAAATAATTATTAATAAAGTCATGGGAGTAACGGAGAAAAGAATCTAGGAAGATCGATGTGGATTTATGCCAGGGATATTATGTGCGGATCAGATACCTAGCTTGAGACAGATCACAGAAAAAAAGCCTAGAAGTGAACAAAAAAGTTTCCTGTGCACTTGAGCAACTGAGCGATTGGTTTGATATTAGGCAGGGCGTTATGCAAGGGTGCGTTATGTCCTCTTGAATTTTTAATATCTACATGAACAAATGTCTGAGAATGGCTCTCTTTGATGAAAAAGGTGTTAATCTTGGGACAGTGATAGTTCGTGGCCGTGTGCTTGCAGATTACAAGATCGTTACGGCAGAATCAGCCGAGGATTCGCAGAGGATGTTGAGCAGGCTGAATACTAGCATGGAGAGCATGGGTCTTAAGATTGACGTGGATGAAACAAAAATTATTGTGTTTGGAAGTGAGGATGCGAACACAAATTGCAATATTGCCCTCAATGGCGAGAGGATACAACAAGTTGATGATTTCGTGTATCTTGGATGTTTATTCACTGCTGACGGAAAGGTAGATGCAGAGATTTTTAGACGTGAAAATGAGGGTAGAAAGAATTTCGGCAAAGTACAGGCTATTACTAAGAGTACTAATGTAATAAATGGTAGGATAATGATAATAAGAATAAGAATAATTATTATTATTGTATACTAGAAGAGAAATTTAATCTACACAGTTACCGAACTAAGGGAAAATTGTGGAGAAGTCGAGTGGAGTGAAGAAAGAGTATAAAAGAAGGGATATATAGGATGAAAAGAACAATTCAACAAATTTTGGTTCTCTCACGAAGAAGGAAATGAATGTTTGTGAGTAGACCCATGCCTGAAAAATATTTGGGAAAAGGTGGAAGGATTGAGAAAGTAAGAAGAGATGGTACAAGCAGAAAAGTGGTCTGAGTCATTTTTACTACTGATCAGAAGTAAAAATTACTTATGAGAGGAAGAAATAGAGTGAGGGAAGGAGGATGAAATAAATGACCGAACTTGGTAAAAGACAAGGATTCACAGTTAAACAGAGCATCAAGAATTTGAGATACGAGGCATCGTATAGCAGCAAGGTAAAGATGGATTGGTGAGAAAGTAGGCGTAGAGAAGGACGAAAGACCGTTCATAAAGAAAGGAGGATAAGGAGAGAGGATAAGGCTAAACAGAATATCCACATAGATTAGAGAATAAGGATTCATGCCAAAGGAAAATATGAAAGAGAAACAGTCTTTTCGAGTTTCTTTTATTCTTTGGCAGCAATCAGGGAAAAAATTGAGAGTTTTGGAATAAAATTGAGAAGTGTGATAGTGTACATTGGCAGTGACAATGTATAGGAGAAAAAGACCATGGCAGTGTAAAAATCAAATTAACTGAAGGCTTTAGATTAAGACTGCAAGAAGCAACAAGGTATAAAGACGGAGCTAAGACTAGTGGAAGGAAAATCAGGGAGTTGTGAAGGTGGATATGAGTTCTTGGGATGGAATCAACACTGGAAAAACAGGTTGAAGAGGTGTTGAGGTTAAGCTAGCCTCATATTAAAACATTAACTAGAGCAGAGGACTAGATGTGCTAAAATAGGTTACCTTACTTGTAACAACTTAGCGCTGGGCGTTTAACACGCGTCTTTGGCTGGAATGAAATACGGGAAAGGAAGAAAGAAGGCAACGAATAGGTGCAGGTAGTAGCACTCGATAACGAAGCTCAAACAAGAAAAAAAAGGATGGGAGTGAGCAGAACAGGTAGTAACGAAGAAAATAAGGAGAAAGAGGAGACACATAATGCATAACGAGTCCATTGAGAAGTCATAAATCAAACATTTGGAACAGAGGAAAGTGAAGAACGTAAAATAGAGCGCATGTTAAGTAGCGTAGATTATAAGAATGTAAGAGAAGTTCAGAAGAAGGTAAGAGTAAAATAATGTTCCACAAGACTTTTTGAAGAACTGCAAGGTTAGATGAAGTAGAAGTTGTTTAAGAAAAAGGGAGAAATACATTTTCCAGTAGTTTGGTATCAGTAAGGAACAGAAGGGTGTGAGAGTAAATGTACGTCAAAGCTTGAGGATTGCTTGTTTTACAGCAAGATATGTGAAAAAGAGATAAGGAAATTAGTGCGACTCCGAGGAAGACAAGGGCAGAGTGCAAAGGAAGAAGAGAACATAGTAAGAGCCTGAAGGCAGATCATAGGAGAAAAAGAGTATGGTAGGTACTTTGGACTGGGTACAGGAAGGAAGGTATAAAGAAGTAAGTACAAAATAGTGACCTTTCATAACAGTAAGGGGATAAAAAAAACGGAATAAGAAATAGGAAGTTAAGAGAAGGGGGACAAGAGGTCCTAATGAAAGGACGGGACAAGAAAGGAGGGATAGGTAAGAGAAGAAGTGTCTAGTTGAATCAAGAATGTAACAGTGCCAATTTCAATGTTAATAAACATGAAAACGGAGGAGATGTATATAAGGGTTAATTGGAAGAAGGAGTTCGTCTATATTCAATGACAACAAAAAAATTGATAAGAAAGGTGATATCCTCTACACAAAAAATAATTCAGTGGCAGTAATAGAGTACATAATTGTCCAAATGTAGGGGTATCAATTAATGAAGGGGTACCTATTCCGAAAATAAAAAAGATTCTGGAAGATAGTCGGATAAATAACTCACAAGGTTGTGATTAGAAAGTAGAATCAATAATGAATAGAGAAGAAGTTGAGAAGAGATGATAGAAGAAGTCTGGGCGGAGAAGGCGAGGAAGAGACATATAGTCAGGATTGACAAACTTTTTTTAAGACCTTCAACTTATGAGAGCTATGGAACAAACTGAAAGGAAACATGAAGGTATGGAATGTTGGAAAAAACAGGATTAGATATGGAAAGGATATGCGGACTAGAAGAGCATATGAGGACTAGAAGAAAATAGAACCAGACTAAGAAGTCAAGATTAGGGAGGACTAGAGAATGATTAATTAAACGAAAGGAAATAGCGGAATAAATTAATGGTATTTCAATGGAAGGGGGTGTGCGGAAGTTTTCTATTAAAATGAGGAAGAAAAAAGGGAACATAAGTAATGAGATTGAAATAAAAGAGTTGTGGAAGTAATCCAAAAATAATTTCAGAGGGTCTAAGAGAGAAAGGGATAACTAACAGCCCCAGAGGCAAAGGAGAATAAAGCCCTAGACTTTGTTAAGATAAAAGGACATCTCAGTAGATGGGAATAGAAAGTACTGGAGAAATAAAGGATCTACGTTATGAGGCAAACTTTGAGAGAAGGCAAACAACACAAAAACGGAAGAGGTGGTACAAAGAGCATAGGAAGGGAATAGTCTCCGTTAGAGTAAAAATGAGGGTCCCGACGTACAAGGAATACAAGGGAGAGAATGACGTGGAAGCTAAAATGAAGGCTAGGCTGGAAGAAGAGGTGAGGGGAATATTAGGAAAGGAATAAGAATATAGTCCTACTAGTTACGGAGGAGGTTAAGGAATGTGTAAGTAGAAGATTAGAGAAATAACTCAACGAAAATACATTTTCAATAAATTTATATAAGTCCTAAGTGATGGTTTTCAGGAGAATAGGCAGAAAGAAAAAGGACAGAAAATAGCAGGGAAGAGGTATAAATACTGAGAAAGGGAATTTCACAGGAAATTCATCGTAAAAAAAACATAGATAATGAAAAAAGATTCAAAAAATGAGGCATTAGTGTCGAATTGATTAATGTATGAAGTAGAAATACAGAGTGGAAAGAAAATGAAGGAGAAAAATTGCAAAAAATATATAAGGTGGATGGTATTAGGAGAGTATTCAATAGTGTTAGCCGGAGGAGGAATGCAGCATTTCTGGAATGAAGGAAATTAGAAATGGAAAAAGGAGGGGAGAAGGAAATAGGAAAGGGTACTTTCATGGGAATGGTTGGTCAAAAGAACTAGTAAGGTTAGAGGACAGAAGTGTCTTGAAGGTGCATCAAGTTTTTATTGGGGGTAATTTATTTTCTCATTGAGAAGTCTCCGAACAAAATTCAGAGAGAGAAATGAAGACAAATATAAGGGAATATATTTTGAAGTATGATAGGCGGTGATACGGGAGACTATCAAAAGTCCGGGAGTGGGAAGGAGGAAAGGAAATGGATGCGCTGAAAATACGGCCAATAATGATAAACAATGTGTGTTTATTGCTTCGATTACAATCAGTATCTGGATATACTGATTTTATATTATGGATTCGAGCGTCAATTCTAAAATTCTTCATTATTGATCCATTTCAGAATCGATTAGATGACGACGCATCGCCCTGATTATCAACTTATCAACTTATCTACTGATTTCATTTATGGTCTCTTATTGATCAAACTTCCAAGAAAGAATAGAACCGCTATCGGTATTTATTTTCAAAATATGAAATGGTGATCATTCGAGATTATAATTAATCGATTGTCTCTGGTTAAAGGTCTAAATGATAAGAATAACATCTTGATTTTAAAGCTATGGCACTTTCGCAACTTTTGACTAGGACGAATGCAAAAAAAATATTATTATTATCATTAATGGAATACTGCATCTGAAATATTTAAATACGGGTTGGCCAATTAGTATACGGATATAAATGCATTTTCAATTTTCTCCACTTTTATTTTACAACGAACAGGATGAACTTCTGATAACAAAACTACAACTCATATTTCCTGTTAACTGTAACACTCAATATGAAATAAATATGCTGTTTTATTTGATAATAAATTATGTACAAAAAGGATCGTATTCTTGTCTTTATGGACGCTGAAAACGTCAAAGGATTTTCCTCAAATATATATTTTTTAAATAATTTATTCCTCAACTATCGCAGTCTTATTGAGCCAGCTTAGGTAACTGAAAACTCTAGTATGTATGTCTGGAGAACCTATAGCACAAGGATTTCCCCACGAAACGAGTCCTACTTGAACGTTATCAACAACAACCGGACTGCCAGAATCACCCTGCGAAAAATGGTAACGAAATTATTAGAAATATTTTTCAAATTCATCAAGCAGATTCACACCATAAACTAGATTTCTTTTCTCAAATTGAACGATAAAATGGAATTCGATTACACTTATTGAATGTGATTCAATTCAGTTATTCTTATTGAATCAATATATATCAATTATTTTTATGCTACAAAATGCATATTAAATCAAATTCAAAAACCTACATTGCAAAGTCCTTCTCCTGATTTTGTAAATGTGCAAATGTTTTTCTCCGAAACAAGCGGGCTGAAATCGAGGCATTTCTCGTGGTCGTAGATTTTACTATTCAGATATTGTAACTCAACCGGGAGGCCCATACCAGCGTTCTGAAAAATTACAAGCACACATTAGTTTCCTGTCAGAATTGTAATTTTATTCGTAAGAAAGTTGTTACAATATACTTCCATGGAGAAAATGATAAACTGATCAAATCAAAATAAATCAAATCATGTCTTTTTTAATTAAAATATGCAACAGTAGATTTGATACGATTCCCAATCTCTAATTTTGAAATTTCTTTCCAGTACTGATCAATATTCTTCCCCATCACGGAATAAAGTCAGCTTGAGTTTCTCTTATGATATTATACCTCAAAATCAATTATATTACCTTTATTTCATGAAACGTGTTTGTTCGATATTTTTTTGTTCAAAAGTGACAATTTAGAATGTAGAAGAATCTCTAGTCGGCAAAACTACATCATTGAACGAGGATGAGTATCTCATATTTGCCCTGAAATTATATTTGATAAAATATTCTTTTTTGTCTTTTTGAAAATTTGTATTTTTTTTCCGGTTGAATTTGGAAGTTTCCTTTGTGAATTCGTTCTTTCCTTTACTGGATAAGAGAATCTCTTATCGCCGAAGCTGCATGATTATACAAGGATGAGTAACTTATTTTTGTCCTCTTCATTTCCCTTTGAAATTTTATTTAGTGAAAATTGATTTATTTGACGAAGGTTTGCATTTTTGCTAGAAAATGGATAGTATTTCCTGTGAAATGCTTGAGTTCGGTGTCGAAATTTTTTTCGTGCTGCCGTGTGATCTCATCAATATGTGTGCTGTGAACAGCGAAGTTCTGAATGATTGGAGAAAGGCGATTATTGTCCCTGTCTACAATGGAAAGGTTTGTCAAGGTGACTCTAATTATTATGTAGCGATCAGCCTACTTAGTACTGTGGGCGAAA
Source organism: Neuroterus valhalla (assembly GCA_011762715.2). Lineage (NCBI taxonomy): Eukaryota > Metazoa > Arthropoda > Insecta > Hymenoptera > Cynipidae > Neuroterus > Neuroterus valhalla. The sequence continues at coordinate 1,926 of WSXT02182204.1, read as the reverse complement.
TATTTACTAAAATACTGATGAATAGAGTCATAGGAGTAACAAAGGAAAGGATCTGGGAAGTTCATTCCGGATTCATGTCAGGTAGATCATGTGCGGATCAGATATTCAGATTGAGACAGATCACAGAAAAAAGCCTCAAAGCAAACAAAAGAGTTTTCTGTTCTATTGTTGATCTGGAAAAAGCTTCAGACAAGGTAAATAGAGCCTAACTTTGAGAGGTCCTCCAACAATGTATAGTGACGAGGTGGCTTCTGCAAACAATACAAGCAATATATAATGGTAGGAAAGCAAGTGTAAGAGTAAATGGACAACTAAGCGATTGGTTTTATATGAGGCAGGGCGTTAAGCAAGGATGAGTTATGTTTTCCAAAATGTCTTCTCGAATAAACCCATATTTCAGCTCACATTCTACATCACACAAATGAGTTCAAAATCCACAATTTACACCATAAAGTTACTTTCAAATTACACAATACTATACTTAACACTCAATAAAAATTGTTGAATTGGGAACTGAATAATGTAGTCAAAAAAATTAAAGACGCAGGTAATATTTCTAAATATTTGAAATATCTTTTGTTCAGGAAGATCAATAAAGATTTGTTACAACTGTTCTTTGATTCACAATTTAGGGCTTTAAAAGAATTTAAATTTAACGTCAGGAATGAGTGTATCAAAAACTTCCAATGGTCAAAAGATAAAAACTCTGAAACCAATGTCAAACTTCGAGAATTAAGGATTGGAAAGCGTTTCAAAAATGTTTCAAATGTGAAAATCCCTGATGAAATCGCTGAATCCTTAGCCTTGGGAAATAAATTTGGTGTCCTCTTCAATACTAACAAAATTCCTGTGAACAATATCATAGCGAATATTGGAAATTCGATTAAAGATTTAGATAATGATGAGAACAGATTAAAAATTAGGGAGACAAGAACGGGATTGATTTCAAACCACAACAAAAATGATAAATTTAAAAATGAAAATAAAATCACAGAGAATATCCTAAATTATCAAACGAACCATGAAGATTCACTATTCATTAAAGCTTATAAAGGCGACATTACGGTGTATTTGTTAATGGGAAAAAAAGAGATACATCAATGAATCGATTGCCTTTAGGTTAAAAACTATATACAAATTTAACAAAAATATCGAAGAATGGAATGTTTAATCGTTGTGAGAACTGTTTTTAATAATACAGTTTTTCCCTTCCATAATAAATTTTATAAGCAGCTATCAGGTTGTCCAATGGGATCTCCTTTGTCTCCATTATTATCAAACTTGGTCATGGAAGATTTTGAAAATAGAGCCATATTGAAATTATCTTTCAAACCAATTTTTTACAAACGTTACGTTGATGACATATCAACAATTGTTACAACTGATAGAATTATAGAGATTTTGAATTTCTTCAACAGTATTGATGAATCCATTCAATTCAAACTTGAAAACAAAAAAAAAATAACACCTCGAGTTTTTTAGACTTAGAATTTCAAAAAACACCAAATGGAAAATTAATCACTTATTGGTATGAAAAACCATCGTGGTCAGGATGGAACTTGAATTATGAATCCCATCACTTGTTCAGCCAAAAGATTGGTTTGATAAAAGGTTTGGTCGACCGTTGTATTAAACTGAGTGACATAAAATATAGAAAAGAAAATTTGGACCAATTAAAAGCAACCTTACAATTAAACAATTATCCATTGCCGCTTATAGAAAACGTCATAAGGGAATGTCAAAGAAATTTACAATACATCTATTATAGAAAAAAAAAGCAAAAAAATACATTCATTTTTTTTCTCATTTCCCATGAGAAAAAAAAACGTTTTTGTAAATTTAATTCAGAAATCTCAGTATTAGATGAATCGAGTTTGAAACCATTTCTCTTCAAAATTGGTCAGAGAATGCGAATAAAATATCACT
>WSXT02182193.1:0-21034 GCA_011762715.2 Neuroterus valhalla | reverse complement strand
GAATCCCATACCATTTCACCGTCAGCATTCTTTATTCCGACTACCTCAGTGCTAATATTTCCTTTTCTAGTCTTCTTGACCCATTTTCAAAATAGTTTATTTCCTTCAAAATCATGTTGCATTTTCGTATCTTCTTCCGTTCTCAAATTCTCAAATTCTCAAACATTCTCAAATTGTGAAAAGGACACAAATTAGAGTGTCGTTAACATTTTAAGATTTAGAAAGTCAAAAATAAAGCAAAATTTTAACGGAGAATTGTCCAAAAGATCTGAAATTCTTATTTCTATATAAATAATTAGGATATGTGAATACAAAAATTTACACAAGATTATATGGTAAATATAATGGTATATAATGGTAAATATATATGGTAATTATATGGTAAGATTATATGAGTATATGATTCAATGGAATTCTTCATTTTTGCAGAAAAGGAATATGTGTTTTTTTTTCTAGTATTTTCACCCTTTATTTCAATTCAGCGGCAAAAAATACATAATAATGGTCTCTTTCATTCCGCTGGGCTAAATAATCTGTTGTGGAGGAGACTGTACAAAGAACTACAGCCTCTAATTTCGCAAGAAAAAACCAATGATCTCGTCAATCAGGTTAGCCATTTTCTATAGATTTCGTGTCTAATAATCCGAATCTGAAGTCGTCATTCCACAAGTAGCCTTTTTTTTCAACTTCGAGATTTTCCGCCCGGCGGATTGAAGAGAACATTTTTGATGCACTTTTTCGGATGAATCCCAATCTTTGAGTTAAATTATATGAAAAGTTCGCGTTTTTCTTCAACGTACATTGCACTGCAAAAAATTCCAAACAAACGCAGTTTTTGAGGTTAGAATGCAAACGATCACTAATCTCGTAATTCTGACCAAGGATTTGAATTGAACGATCCAAAATCTTAGTCTGTAGTCTATAGTCTGTAGTAGGTTGTCTGTAGTCCTAATCTGTAGTCTGAAGACTCGAATCTCTAGTCTCTAGTCTCTGGGCTGTAGTCTGTATTTTGTAGTGTGGAGTCTACTATCTGTAGTCTGTAGTATGTAGTCTGCAGTCTCTAGTCTGCAGTCTCTAGTCTGCAGTCTGTAGTCTGCAGTCTGTAGTCTGCAGCCTGCAGTCTGTAGTCTGCAGTCTGCAGTCTATAGTCTGTAGTCTGCAGTCTGTAGTCTGCAGTCTGTAGACTTTAGTCTTTAGTCTGCAGTCTTTAGTCTGCAGTCTGTAGTCTGCAGTCTGTAGTCTGTAGTCTGTAGTCCTTGTATGCAATCTGTAGTCTTTAGTATGTAGTCTGTAGTCTTCAGTATGTAGTATGTAGTCTGTAGTATGTAATTTCCAGTTTGTAGTCTGGAGTCTGTAGTCTGTTTGTGTAGTCTGTAGTCTATCCTTTGTAGCCTTTATTCTTTAGTCTGTAGTCTGTAGTCTTCAGTTTGTAGTCTGTGATCCGTAGTCTGTAGTCTATAGTCTGCAGTCTGAAGTATGTAGTCTGTAGTCTAGAGTTTGTGGTCTTTTATCTGTAGTCTGGAGCCCGGAATCTGAAGTCTGTTTGTGTTGTCTGTAGTCTGCATTCTACAGTCGGTAGTCTGCAGTCTGTAGTCTGCAGTCTGTAGTCTGTAGTATATAGTCTAGAGTTTGTGGTCTATTATCTGTAGTCTGTGCTCTGTATCTTGTAGTGTGCAGTCTACTATCTATAGTCTGTAGCATGCAGTATGAAGTATATAGCATGTAGTCAGTAGTCTCTTTTTTGTAGTCTCAGTATGTAGTCTGTGGTTTTCAGTATGTAGTGTGTAATCTACTCTCTGTAGTCTGCAGTCTGTAGTCTGTCGTCTGTAGTATCTAATACCTAGCCTCTAGTCTGTAGTCTGTAGTCTCTAATCTCTATTGTCTAGTCTGCAGTCTATAGTCTGTATTTTGCAGTGAGCAGTCTACTATCTGTAGTCCGTAGTATGCAGTATGAAGTATGTAGTGTGTAGTCTGTAGTCTCTTTTTTTTAGTCTCAGTCTGTAGTATGTGGTTTGTAGCATGTAGTGTGTAGTCTACTATCTTTAGTCTGTAGTATGTAGTCTGCAGTCTTTAGTCTGTTGTATGTAGTCTGTGGTATGTAGTCTATAGTGTGTAGTCTAAAGTCTGTAGTCTGTAGTATGTCGTCTGTAGTCTGTCGTCTGTAGTCTCCAATCTCTAGTTCCTAGTCTGTATTCTGTAGTCTGTATTTTGAAGTGTGTAGTCTACTATCTGTCGTCCGTAGTATGTAGTATAAAGTATGTAGTATGTACTCTGTAGTCCCTTTCTTTTTGTCTTCGTCTGTAGTCTGTAGTCTGTGGTTTGCAGTATGTAGTGTGTAGTCTACTATCTGTAGTCTGAAGTATCTAGTCTGCAGTCTGTAGTCTGCAGTCTGTAGTCTGTAAGCTGCAGTTTGTAGTCTGCAGTATGTAAACTGCAGTCTGCAATCTGTATTCTACAGTCTGTAGTATGCAGTCTGCAGTCTGTCGTCTTTAGTCTGTAGTCTGAGGTGATATTTATGTTAGGAAGATCTAAGAATTTAATTGCAAATGTTTTTTTTTTATCAGATGTAGAGTTCTTGGTAAATTCGTAAAAAATTCGATCAAAAACCGAAAATTCCATATTGACATTAATAAGCAAAATTGTTAACCATAAAAAGTTGTACGGATTTTGGTGGGATCATTTTCCAATGAGACGTATATTTCTCGTTTTAAACGTGATAACGATTAAATGATTGGGATATGTGAATAAGAAAATGTATACTTGATAAAAAAAAACATTTATTCTCACACAGTAGGAAGGATGTTATCAGTAAGGTTTTGACATGAAAAGGCGCTTTTTATTGAAATTCTTGCTCTAATCAAACAAATCATCTTTCTAATACGTGGTGGATAGATTATGTGCATGATTCGACAAAACTCATAGTATGTCCTTGTTTCTTCCGTTTACAAAAATTGGAATACATTTTCAAGGAGTAAAACGAAACTTTTGAGGTCAGCTCAATTTTGGACTAAAAACTTGATTTTCAAAAGAGTGATCGATCCGCAATCTAGAAAAATGACTTTTCAACACACAATCTTCGGATTCTCAATGAAATAATTGAACCTCTCGAAAAATCGTTGAACGTACAGTAACATTTGTGTTATTCAGAAGGGAAACATTCCATTCAGAAATTCCAGATATTTCCCATCCAAAAACGGAAGTTTCCGGCTAGAAAAGGGAGCTATTTCTCCTTCGAAATGAGTTATCACTCGTTTCCACTTACTTTGAGACTCTGATATAGCGACCAGGTAAAAGTTGATCCGTTTTAGCTAGGTGATAACGAGGAATAGGAGCACACAGTAGTGTGTTGAACACACAACCTCAAGTTCCGCAGTCTTCGTTCTGAAAATTGCAGGAATGCTATTGCATTGCATTGCTGACGATAAGTTATCACTTATCAAGTCCCTCTGTTCAACAGTCGGACGAGTTATCACTTGCTCATATTTTGTTCAGTCTGTCGAGTCATTACTCACATATAATTTGTACAATTCTATGAGTTAGCACTCGTAAATATTCTGCTCAAAGTTTTCACTCGTTCAGCTTGTCAATATGTCTAAAACGCAGTTGTGGTTTTTTAGGTGGAAAATATTACGATAGTTACCGACCCCGGTCGAGAAGTCGCTCTCAACATAGACGTAGTTACAGCTGGGAGTCTTCTGTTGACCGTGACAGATCAAGCTCGCACCATCGCTTGAGGGAGAACAGGTATTCTTGTCCTCAGGTAACAGCTCGGTGAGACATGAGTCTCCCCTTGGAGATCTTCCTGGGAATCAGCGTTCATCTCGAAACGCTCCTCAAGAACTAGAATCTCAGAGCGCTGGTGAAGAAAAATCACTCTCTCAGGAGACTTTATCCAGAGTCGATCAGTCAGGAGTGATAAGCCAGGAAGCGCTGCTAGGTTTGACAAGTTACGAATTTCAGGGTATTTTCGGAGCTCCCCTTTTTACCGACCGTCAACTCGCCCCTGGAACGATTCCTGAATTGGCATCGATGTGGGAAAACATTATTAACAAAGGGATGCCAGAAAAAGCGAGGGAGGATATCGTTCATAAATATCCACCCCCGAAAAACTGCATTCTGTTCGACCCTCCAAAACTAAACAGTGTTGTTAAGACTATTATGGTTATTACTCAGGTTGCAGAATCTAAGACTATTCCTGGCTAGCAAGGCATAATGGGTATATTGGTGGTGCTACTAAATTGCTAGCTGACTTGCAATATGAGGAGTCTGTCATTCGTAGGAACCTCATCATTTCCAATGTCAGGGCAGAGATGAAAGAGCCCTTGTCCTCAACGCTTTTGGACGAGTTCTCATTTGTAAAGGATCTGCAGGATGCAGTAAAATCAGCAGAGGCGTTGCAATCTACTGGTGATGAGTTGGTGGTTCAAAAAACTCAAAATCCCCTCCTCGCAACCCGCGCCAGGACCTAAAGGGGAACCGGCAATGTTGTTTTCTCGTGGACTCAGGGTTACAGAATCCCCTGGTTAGCTTCCCCACTTACATTCAAACCGCCGGTGGAAAGAAAATTGTTAGTCTCAGATAGTTCCAAAATGGCAAAGCTTATATCTCGATTGTTAGAGAAGCAAGCCATTTGTCCATGCGCCCCGGTTGAGGGGCAATTTATTTCGGATATCTTCACTGTTCCGAAGCCTGATGAATCCGATAGATTTATTTTGAAGCCGAAAAGATTGAATAATTTTATCGAGACCTCTCACTTCAAGTTAGAGGATGGCAGAACAGTGGTTCAATTATTGTCCAGTGGTTGCTTTATGGCAACCTTGGACTTTAAAGCTGCATAATACACTGTTCCAGTGGCTTCGGAACACAGAAAATTCTTGCGGTTTTTCCATAGCGGAAAACTATTCGAATTCACATGCCTTGTCTTTGGATTATGTAGCGCTTCTTACATTTTTACCGAAATTTTAAAACCAATTGTTACACATTTACGCCAGCAAGGTTCGATGACTGTAGTTTATATTGACGATCTGCTAATTATAGGGAATTCTTATGAGGAATGTCAGCAAAGCTTTGAAATGGCGGAATGTCTCTTTGGAAGGCTTGGGTTTATCCCCCTCAAAGTGCTGCAAATTTCCAGGCCTTATCTATGACTCTGTAAATATGAGAATTGAACTTCCGGACTCAAAACGCCAGAAGATTCTTTCCGCGGTCAAAAATCTCGCAGTTGGTAAAAAATTCCGAATTCGTGCCTTTGCTAAAATCCTGGGTTTTTTAGTGTCATGCTGCTCTGCAGTTGATTATAGGATAGTTCATACTAAATCTAAAGAAAAACTCAAGTTCCAGACTCTAATATTCAATAATGGATCCTATAATGGCATTCTGTTTATCAATGAAGCTGTTTATAATTACTTGCAATGGTGGAAAACAAAGTGTGTTTTTTCACATTGCCTAATTCGCTCTTCTGTATATGAAATAGGGATTTTTTCGGATGCCTTCAAGTAAGGTTGGGGGGCTGTATGTGAGGGAAAGAAGGCCCGTGGTCAGTGTTCGGAAAAAGAAAGACTGCACAGTATCAATTATCTCGAAATAACGGCGGCTTTTATTGGGCCTAAATGCTCTTTCAAGCGCTGTCGTGATTGCCAAATTCTACTCAGAATTGATAATGAAACTGCTTTTGCGTATATTAACAGAATAGGCGGTGTTTATTTTTGAAAACTTAGTTCCTTGGCCAAGGAAATTCGGGACTGGTGTGAGAAGCGTAGAATATGGATCTTCGCCTGCTATATTTCAACTAAAGACAATTTCTTAGCGGATCACGAGTCGAGAGTTCTCGATTCAAAGTCTGTCGCAGTCGACGCATTCACAATTCAGTGGAAAAAAGAGTTCTTTTATGCCTTCACAGCCTTGCTATCCTGTTTTTCGGAAGCTATTGGTTTCCAAGAATGTGGGATTCCAAGCATATTCTTATGTTTATTTTCTGTTGACAGGAATTGCACACCTTTTTCGAAAAACCTTACCCTGGAGGCAGGGATACTGTCAGGAGAAGTCTTGAATGAGGGGGAGTCTCTACTGAGGCACTAAGCATAATTTTATCGTCCCTGGTCGAGTTATCCTGGAAGCAGTACGACGTCTCAGTGTTTTTAACTGTGGGATTCCAACATGGAGCAGGTCATGATGTCTTGAATTCTTATTGATCGGCATTAGCTCCTTTATCTGGTCCTAAATTGGCGCAGGTATCCAGCATCAAACGTTTTTTTGCGGATTTATTGAACCTTAGACCGAGTCGTCCAAGATATGACATAATATGGGATCCTTACATTATTCTCGACTTCTACCGAAATTCGACAAATAACATGGAGCTTTCGCTGCGAGCTTTATCTGACGAATTAGTTATTTTGCTTGCTCTTGTCACAGGACACCGGTTGCAAAGATTTTTCTGATTAAAGTATGTAACATTTCTGATGGATTAGGGTGTGTTGAGATGAAGATTCCTGACAGGATCAAAACCTCCAGGGTGAAACATAATCAGCCAATTTTGATTTTGCCTTTTTACCTTAAAGAAAGTAAAACTTGCGTTGCGTCAGTTTTGGAAGATTACCTCACTAGCACTAGTAGGATTCGAAAGAAGGAAAAAAGGTTGCTGTTGTCAGTTGAAGAGCCCCGTAAACCTGTAGGTTCGCAAACCTTGAGTCATTGGATCAAAAAAGTCATGTGCGACGGCGGTATCGATACAAATATATTTTCGGCATACTCTACTAGACATACTGCAACGTCTGCAGCAGATCGAAAAAGGCTCGATATATCAGTCATAAAGAAGACTGCTGGCTGGAAGGCAGCTTCTGAGACCTTCGCAAGATTTTATAAATTACCTATATCTGTCAATAGTTGCGCCTTTGCTGAAGCTATATTAGAATGAAATTCTCATTTTGTAATCTAGAATTATTGATTCTTCAAATGAATAATGTGTGTAAAAAAAATACTTTTTTCACACATTCGTAACACTCTTTGAACATCTACAAGTTTTTTATTACGCGGAAGAGAAGCATAGTAAAATTAAATGATTGAACGAACTTACCATAGTCAAGTTCAATCACAGTTTTACGTCGCTTCTCTTCCGAAGTAATCAAACCAACGCGAATTTAAATTTGTCTCCCTCACTCATCCTTTGTTTAACCCCCTTTTTTGAAGTATTTCTTTACGCAATTCACGAAGTAACGCAGGAGAGTTTTTCAGAATTCGGTAATATTTTGCATTTTACTATAACGAATTAGCCGATTTTTTTTGCGAAAATCGCGTTTTTCACTTCAATGTGGTCCCAAAAAGTGAAAAATTGGAATATCAAAAAACCCTTCCCGCGTTACCTGGGGAAAGCGATTATCTGACGAGAGAATTTTGATTTTTCGATTTCCGATGATTCAGCACCCAGTTATGAGCGGCCCTGCAATTCTACTTTTTCCCGCGACGCTTCCGAATAGTTGCTGCCATTTCCGTATTTTTGTATATATCTTCATGAAAATTTCACAAAATATTCTTCGAATGTTATGCTTTAATGTACCATCAGTTTCAATAATAATATTTTTACTGTGTTGTAAAAGAAAATCCACAAAAATTTCCTTTTTTTTTGCACGAATTAACCTTACCCCGCCCTTAACAGACAGAGACCTTTGTAAAAGTTGTTTTTTCTGACTCAGGGGGTCTCAAAACGTGGAGATTTCATTAAACCCTCGAAATTTATTTTTCCCATAAAACCAATACCTTTTCATCCAGAATGAGTAAAAAATCTAATCCCCCACGGAATATGAAGTAAAGTTCTCGAGAAGATATTTGATTTTTTAACCAAAGAAATCAATGTTCTGTGATAAGAGATGAGTTCTATACAAAAAATCTGCCCTCTTCGCAGGCACGTTCTCATTGCGCGCTTTGCGCGAAGCTCGCTTCGCTCGCAAGTTTCAGCGCGCCTGGGGCGCGCGTCCTCCGGATCTCGCGCTGCGCGCTCGGGTATTTGTGTCTCGCATTTGAAATTTATGTGGAGCTTGTATGTTGTTTGACCCATATTGACATTCTGTTGAGATAAGAAAAAATTCTGCCTCAACAACGCTAGTTCATGGTCTCCTGTTATTAAAGGAACAAGTTAAAAAAATTCAGAAAAAATTTTTCCGATTAGAAACAATGTTTTTATTTGAATCGTGCACATATTCCTGACATTTTCAAATCCATGTTGAAATAGGAACAAAGAAGCGCTGGGAATCATGTACGGTAAAATGCGTTGCTCTCGTGACATCTTCTTTTATGTTTAATTATCTTGAGACATGTGCAGATATTTTAGTGAATACGGGTGAAAGTAACCTCCTTCATATATTGCAAAATAAACATGGTGCATGTCTTCCAATTTATCACCATTTCTTGGTGTGGTTTTCACTGGTAAACCATTTCGGAGGTCTGGAATAATAAGAATTCGTGTTGCATTACTGATTGATTAGTCGTCTCATGAAATACTGATAATCTTCCACCTTCAGTCCTATCACTCAGTGAGGTCTGAAGTGTAATACCAACTCTTCTGCACATTTTTTTGAGGTATCCAAAATTAGTAGAAATGGTAAGGAATGAAATAGTTTTTGTTCTAAGCATTTTCAAATTACCAATTTTGCCTTTCGCATCCAATTTGACCCAATCGCCTCTCTCACGTGCTGCAATTTTTCTTCCATAACGGGAAAGTCTATCAGTAGGACGAGGTCTGAATACTCCTGCTATCCAGTGTACCCTTTCATGTCCTGTTTCTAGATCGGAGAAGGCAAGAAGAATTAAATCATAGGATATTATAGGAATTATCAAAAACATTCAATACAATTTCAAATCCAATTTTTGAATCCCAACATCCCTTAATCAATATTTAAATTGCACATAAACAAAGAATTTCAGTATGCAATGATGCTTGATGAATCAGCTACGGATCTGCAAGTTATTTCTGCCTCATTTCTAACCTTAAATCGAGCCGTATATGAATTTTTCAAAGTACCTCCTACAATATAATAGGTTCCATCAGGATAAACTACTCCATCACACCAAACACCATACCGTTGGTCATTTCGATATTCTACTCGGATAACAGTATTTGCCGATTCTGTAAGAAGGAAGAAATAGATTATTATATCAATTTCTTCAGAGATCTAAAAATAATTGTTCCAAAATGGAGATATTCTAAATGTGAAATTGCAAAGACAGTTTCAAAAACAATGTGAATCTTAGTTCCAAAATTATTTCTTTTAATTCTGCGAACCTTATCCTCCTTGGCTAGAAAAATTCAGAACTTAACCTAATTATTTATTCCTCCCAAACTGAACAATTTTTTTGGTGGAGAATCCAACTTCCCAAAGTGGATTTATACTTTAGGTAGAAAATGAACTTATTCCGCTTGAAGACTCAACTTTATGTTGGTGTGACCTATTATCTATTACGGTTTGAAATCCATTTGTTTTGTAAGGAATATATTTTCTTGATTGTAAATAAGAACACATTCATTGTTGATTAGGCATTTTCGGTTGAGAAAGTATTTTGTTTCAGTTGAGGATTCGAATACTTTGTTCCAAATATAATATCATTCCTCCAATTTAACAGTTTTTGATTTAAAATTTTGATTCCATCCTGTAGAAGTATCAACAGTTACATTTATTATTGAGCATCTAATTCTGTTGCTTGGAGATTCAACAAATGATACGCCGTTATTTATTTTCCCTGATAAAAATCCATGAGAAATAATTCAACTTCTGGTGGAAAATGAAATTTTCTGATAAAATCTCGTTTTCCCAACGAAAAATCAATTATCTTGGTTGAAAAGGATTGTTTCTGATAGAAAATTAGGCTGCCGTAGTTGGTATTTTTCTAGGGCATATTTGCTATATCATGAACTTCGTGCTGAGTTATGGTGCTAGGAGCCCTCGAGGGTCCCTAGTGCAAGTTCCCTATTGCCGCATCATATGAGTAATTGGTTTATATCATTCCAAAAGTTGTTTACAGGCCTGTTTGCAAAAAATTCTTGAAAATCAAAGTGACACCACGAGGCTGTTCGGGTTGCCATGACGGACAAGATATTTGGGAATCGCGATCAAACGTGGTTGTGATTATGATCAATCAGTGGTTATGCAATGACTTGCGGAGGATATCTTATAAACAACTAAGTGCAAAATTTACGATGGACCAAATTCCAGGTGCATAAATTGCGGAGCAAATGGAAAAATGTGTCTGAAGTGATCCAGTAACGAGTTCTTGACACATCGAATCAAAAATTGTTCAGGTGCTGCATGAGAAGATTCAAACCAACGGAGTAAAGCACAAGTTGCACGCCAGATATGATTTTTAGAGCTAAAACTGTATGTGCAGAATGTTCGAATCTGACATATCAAAGGAGATAAATGATTGTCACTAGACCTTACGAGCGAAACTTGCACCGAACTGAGCAAGTCGAGAGGGGAAGTATAATCCTGAAAGTACTCGTCATCGATTTTTCATCTCTTATTTGCTTCAGAACGTACCAACTAAATTCCTCGACCTGGAAACGTTTCGGGAGACCATTCAGAAAAACCTTTATTACGGCTAAAAGCCTAACATACGAATGACGTAGAATGACAGATTGCACTGAGAAGAAGGACGATTCAAACAGGATTTATCAACTAGGAACGTCTCAAATTCGTCCGGTTCAGAACTTGTCTATAATAGAAGCCACAGAACAGATATTGACAGGATTAGAGCTGGAGAGGGGGGGGGGGTTCTAGTTATATTCTAACGCCGGAGAAGCACTGCGAGAAAGATAAAATTTTACACAATTCGCTACGTCTAAACCAGATTAACTATCAATGCAATAAAACAACTCTGGGTAAAACGGCAAGGACTTTCCATACGGATTCGGAGTACGACAAAATTCCCCGGTTAAATTCATGAATGAGCTAGACTGTGAAAAGTAGGACATGATATATAAGTATTTATTCTAGATCCTATTGAACGAGTGGTAGCAGTAAACGAGAGCATATGCAAAGGGATGTCAACAAGCTTCCCGAACTCAAGTAAGAAAAGCGAATGATTTTTCGAATCGAAGATCAAGATGCCGATCAGCACCCATCAACAGATATTCCACAGGATTTGGCGAACGTTCCTAATAAGCGTGAGGATGCAATCACTTTATATACAAAGCAGGTAGGGTGTACTGATGTTTTAGAGATAGAAATTTTTGAGAATAATGGAGTGGACCGATTGTCTGTTAGCTCAGTAACTAAGAAAACTTATATAATGAAAGATGGAAATATAAATTTGGAGAATCTAGAAAGACCTGTACCATGACAGAATGAAATTCGGTATGTGCTATTCACGTATTTTTGACTATGGATGGTGAAAGGATTAAGTCAACTTTATAACGAAAATTTGACTATGTTCATAAACAATTATCCGAAAGTTTTTTCCAAAAAATGGAGGAATAGATAAAAACTGATAGGAAAATAGTTGAATCTTCAAGCATAAACTGACTCACATACTGTGGCGTGTTTTCAACGGTCAAGCGGTAATTTTATTGCAAAGAAAAGATGAGGGTCAACTCTTTCACCTATCCTACGCTCTGATCATACGAAAAAGTGAACCTGGGATACATGACCACTTACGTAATCTGGAGCTACTCGCCATAGCTTAGGCAACATCGCGTCTCTAAACCTTCTCGATTAACATTGAATTTAGAGTGATCACTAACTGTCGACTACTTGCTTTTCTCAATATAGGAGAAAATAATAACTCTAAAGAAGAGACTTTAGGCTGAATCAAACTTTCACGAAAACCCACCACTAGTAGAGCGAAACGTGGATTAGAAGAAGTTCAAGATAGTGATTGCGGAAAAAAGTTGTGTAAAAACGAATCAATAGAAACTTTTGCACTTTGTAACGCAAATATGTGCTAGAGTATTGCGATTAGGTTTCATGATGGTCTCGGCTATACCTTACGTTAAAGAACACATTCGGCCAGGCTTATTCTATACGATTTTATATTGTAGTATATTAAATGTAATAATATGATCAAGTGCAAGTTCTTGATTGCAAACTAAAAGAACCATTCGTTTTCATCACATTCAAAAAGTTTCTCAAAAATTTGTTTTCCCTGATCGAATCCAATTATTTCAGGTAGAAGAAATTGCTACAGCAAAGAGGAAATTTGTTTCTAAAGGTGCCGCTGGAAATTAATTTTTTTCCTTCAACATTGAAATAAACGATTTCTGGTCACAAATTGGTTTCTTGCAGTTGGAATTTTGACAGTTGAACGACTATCTCAACTATTATTCCATAATTAAAACTGTGAATCATTGAATGAATTACACTCTCTTGGCAGGTACTTATTGTTACTGATCGAGAACTTTTTCATTAGAGTCAAATCACTCCGATAAAAATTTACTCTATAACCTGGATCGAGCTCCGTGTGGTGTCGCTCGTCTCCCATCAAGCGCCTTGCAAGGTTGCGCATAGGAGAATGCCTTCCAGAAATGTGTGGTACCGGAGAAAATACATACCTGAGGCGGTCAAGAACCAGATAGGGGAAGAAACCACGATAAACAAATCAAAGATGACTGCGTATCTCAAAGACGAAATACCCCAAGGGAGTGAAAATCCCCCCACCGATTCCAATCGGGTGAAAGTCCCGGTAGCCGCTGCTGGCCCTATAGAATTTGGGGAAGGCCAAAGGAACGTGGAACCGGACATCTTGGAGAGAGGCTTAAGCGAGAAAAAGTTCGGAGGTGACATCGATGTGTTCGACAAGCAGTGTGAATCCCACATATCGCGGACATTCCATAATATATTGTACGCGAAGAGAAGGCGACTGAATCACCTAGAACAGGTTCCAAAGGTGCAAAACATTCTAGAAGACATGGATGAGTTCTGCTATTCGGAGGAAAACGTGTTATTTCCCACAAGGAGTGGACTACGCTGGATTCTGCTGAGGACGTTGCTTAAGACTTCGCATACAACGTCGGATTAGGCTGCGGAATGAAGATCCGTGTGCTCAAGGCAGAGGGACGAAAGAAGGTGGTAAAATTGGAAGAGACCCAGGCGGACGAAATTTCTTGGAAATCTCTCGCCTTGATCCAAGGGAAAAGGCGGAAAGAAGCCCCTGTGAGTCCTCTAGACGTTAGCTTCGGAAAGACAGAACGAGAGACGAGGAAAAATAAGGAAGGCCAGAAGCGAGCTCGTCTCGAGGCGGTCCTTATGAAACCATCCGAGGGTTCGAGCTATACTCAGGTCCTCTGAAACATTATAAGGACAGTGGAACTGGACACCCTTGGTGTCAAAATCAGGGGTGTTCGAGAAACGCGGGATGGAGACATCCTGATCGAAGTGGGGTGCGAGGCATAGGGCAGAGCAAAACTGTCATCCGTAATCAGGGAGGCGGTTGGCGCCGGGTTAAAGTCCGTGACCTGGTCACCCCTGTCAAGGTTGAGGTTCTGGACCTTGACGAGCTGACAGAAGAAAAGGACGTCGGAGAGGCGATTAGAAAGCACTTCGGTGCTGCCATGAAAGAGGACCTGCGAGTAAGTCTGACGAAAAGGGCCTTCAGGGGTCCTGAAGGTCTTCGTTGATTTGGACGAGGACCAGGCTGGAAGGTTGTCACGTACAGGGCACCTAAAAGTAGGTTAGGTGTCCTGTCGCATCAGAAAGAAAGTGCAGATGACCTAGGGCTACCTCTGTCATGGCTACGGCCATATGGCAGCGGGGTGCACTGGACACGACAGGAAGGCGAATTTCTGAAGATGCGGGAGGTGCATGTTGTTGTAACAGGAATCTATAGTCCAAGTTGGCAGAACAGATGAAAACCGAAGCACGGCGTATTCAACTAACTCCCGTTCCCCTGAAGTATTGCGATAAGCGGTTCCAGGGAAATGGGTTGTCAGGGAAAAGAAGTTAAATGTTTAGTAGATAGGTGCCGCTAAGTAACTCCCAAGCACATTTTATTATTTTCAGAAATTTTTTATTTTTAAATAAACATTAATTTCAAAAATCTATATTTTTCAGGTATAAAATTCAACTGTTGCGTTTCAAATCCAAGTATTTCGACAGAAATAACAGAATATTGGTTTGAAACCCTATGAAATCTAGAATTGCATCTTTCAGGCGTACTAGTTTACAAAAGATCTGATAACATATCGGGACATGAAGTTTCACCAAACGCACCCACACAAATATATACCTACAAACTTGTCCTCATCACTTCTCATCTTACAAGGATTGCTTATCAACTCTCTTTTATACAGAGCTGTCCACATAATATATAAAGCTAACTTACGAAAGATTTTATGGAAGATCTCACGGAAGGTTAAACAAATTCCTATGTGTAACGATATAGAATCATTCAAATTCATATAGCAATATGAATAAACACTTGAAAAATCAAGTCAACACAACTGACTTAAGAGAGGGGAAAAAAACAACCATCATCCTACTTCAGATCCAAGGTATCCTACAACGAATAGGTAGAATTCTCAACAAGTACAATATAAAAACCATGTTCAAACCACCTGCAGAAATAGGATAACTGCTAAACAGCCCTTAAATAGAGAGAAGGACATTTCACTCAACAAAGACTATATGAACTGCCTTGCTTTTCCAGCAAAATCTATATTTGTGGAACTGAAAGAGCAGCTGACCAACGTATGATGGGACATGAAAATGAAATCAGGCTAGAACATCACAAACAATCAGCATTATTTTTATATAGGACATAGCTCTCTCAAGAAGACAACCATAATTGCAGGAATAAACAACATTTACCGGAAAGGCATGAAGAAGCAATCGATATCCTAGACAAGACCATACGAACATCAATAGGGATAATGGGTATGATAATAATATTATTTGGCTTGCAATCCTTCTGGGTTTTCGAAAAAAAGAATTGATTGGCATCGTAGGAAGCATACATAGGAACAACACAACCTGAAACCTTAGTTTTAAGTCAGCCCTAAAGGAGTAAGCTGAAATGTTCAGGAAATCTTGCATCATTCAGAATTTTGCATACACAATTGGAACGTGAGGAAAAGTGGAGGGAAGGAGGTTTAACTGTATTGTGACTTATGATAAAAATGTGACTGGCCACAACACACCATTTTCCAAAAATGTCTGATCGGACACACAGACGGAAAATTTTTTCCTAAACTGTAAGGATGTCGCTATGTTTGAAGGAGGGCTTTTTTCAAAACTGTCAAAATGGCGGGCTATTGGATAAACAGTTGGTTTTTTGACCCTGTTTTTTCATTCTCAAAAATTTATAACAAATTTCTTTTTCCAAAAAATGTAAAAAAGCTGTCCCACATGGATAGGAAATACGTTTCTGTGCATTTGGGAGAAAAGAAAATGAAAATCCGTCCAATGACGCCTGAAAAATCGTGCGAACCAGTTTTGAAAAAGTAGTTTTCAGAAAAACGCATTTAAAGTTCTACAATTATATGAGAAAAAGCGACGAATTGAGTTACTTTCTTGACGTATTTGATGTACTAAAAGTACTTGTACATCTTTGAATCGTAGCATATTTATGTTTTAAGGGTCGTTTTACAAGATCCCGTGGTCAGATTAATTGTTTATTCACTTGTTAATTGAATATGGTGGCTTTTATAATAAAAAACGTAAAACGCACAAAGTCGGAGTGTCAAAAAACTTCCCCGAAACTCTTTTATTCTTACGAATCGAACAAAATCCTTCTGGCATGACATTCTTAGATGTATTACTCATGAGAAAATGGAAAAAAGTCTATTTTTTTAAGTCAATTCGGAGGAACACCCCCTTAAACGGGGGGAACCTTGATCACAGAATAAGAGAAAACATACTTGTATCAGGAAGAAAACAATCAAAAAGTAGCTTTCTGTTTGACTCACCAACGGAAATCGGCAGCATCATCGAAGTAAAGAGCAGAATACACACAAAAATTTCCATTTTGCAAGAAAATAATACGCAGACAATTTATTAGGCTCTGACTAATGAGCTTCTGGTTATTATCAACCTGTTTATATACTATTCTTAATCTTATCATTGACGAAAATCATTTCTCATACGAAAGCGAGAGGATAAAGTTGAAGCAACAAACGTTGCACAACAAAATTTGTTTTTCTTGTTACATTGTTTATGAATTCATCTTGAGCTAGTATAAGCAGGTCAATATCACAGCATAAGTAGAACATCTGTGTAACCTAGGTGTCACATAGGTAAATTCGTTTTTGTAGAAAAAGTATGCCATGGTAATAACAAAGCATTCGAACTATTTTCTACCTCGAAACAAGAGACTAAAATCCCAACCTAATCATTCGTTCAATCTTTAACAATACTTAGATCAATCCTTCGATATCTTTTAAGGGATTACGGAGAGTTGTAAACATTTCCTGGAGACCACGCAATGATAACGGATTTCCAGAGTATTATTAGAAGCTTTTCCGATAGCTGTGGGGAAACCAAAAGTTGTTATGGATTTCAATAGCTTTCAGAAGAGCCATTTATATACCTCTTATACAGCCGTTCGAGAACGTCTAAGGTTTCCAAACAGAGGAGTTGAGTTATTGTAGCTTCGGAGTGGAACATTCTAAGACACCACTGACTTTGAACCTAAAAATATAAGTTTTGAACACAAAAGTGCGCTTTCAAACAATCAGTTGAATTTTTGACAATCTAATAGTATTCTGAACCAAAAAAGTAAATTTTCGACGAAAAAGTTGAATTCTGAATCAAAGGGGTGCATCTCCACCTGTTGACTGATAAGTGAGATATTGAAACGAGGAGCTCAATATCTCTACCAGAAAATGATATTTTTCAACAAAAGACATGAATTCCCGAAAGACGGGCGGTTAGCGCTCGGGTGGGTTTCCGTTCGGGTGGGTTTCCGTTCGGTATTTTCGCTTAGTCGTCTTTCCAATAATTTTCACTACTAGTTTCGTTTGTTCAAATTGACCAAATTATTTCCTAAATATGTGATAACCTCTGATGTGATGAAACAAATGTTTGTGCGATTTACGAAGTTCTTCATTCATTCTTGTTTATTTTTTTACCAGATTGGAATGGATTTTAAGGAGAAAAAAAAGGAATTTTGGAAAGTTCGTTGAATTTTTAACAAACAAGTAGATTTTATTGCAAGAGAAATTAAATTGCTACCAGGAGATATCATTTTTCCACAACGAGGGACAAATGATCAATCCTGAGAGTGATGTCGTGCGAATAGTTGGATTTCTGGAAAAATATGATGTCAAGAAAATCGTTGATAAAGGAAAATGAAAATCGAAATTCTATTTATACAATACTTCTCCTTTCCTCCTCGGGTCACCCTTTGTTGCGCCCAAGGTTAGAAAACGATTTAAAATGGATGTCAAATTGATATAAAAATTGATTCAAAAGATTTGAAGATAGAATCGACATGGAAATGTTCGAGCAAGTGCTGCATAGAGAAAAGGAAGCAGGGAAAGGTTTTAGATTAGTCCTAAATTATTTTGTGCGTTTTGCAGACACAGAAAAAACCGACTCCATTCCTAGTCATTTACAGACCTTGGCTCAAGAAGCATCATTTTTGGTGAACAGAGACTTGGATGAAGTCGTTGAGCAGAATAAACATAAACGAGGTTGCCCCAAAATCATTTTAAAAAACTGATAAAAATGATTTACAGCAAAAAACATTCATGCCTATTTCTATTTCCAAACGATACATTTGTCTTGTGCAACAACGCTCCGACACGGGTCGCTGACTAATCCGTCGATCAAAAACTAAGTCTACTTGGTCTGTCTCTGGATACGCTACCATTCACCCTACCTACTTCAACTTGCTAGCGGAGGATCCATCTTTGATCCTCTGGAGATTGGAAGGATACAAACTCTTACTAAAGACATCACCCTGTCGAATCATCAGGTCCTAAGCAACTCCTAGTTGTGCTGTAGTTCTACAGAGGAGTATGCCTGTAAGGCTCACAGGTATCTCCTTGATCCAGGAATTCTTGTCAGTTCAAGATACAATAGGGGCATTAGGAAAACTGGTTTCTGTTATAGGGGAACCAAGGTAGCCAAACTGGAAGCCCGTATACTTGCTCGAAAAATCTGATGGTTATAGGTACAGATCTCAGAGAAATCGGGAATGTGGTCGTGCAATCGGCCTACTTTCCATATGATCGTAAAATCAACACCCTAGAGGAAGAACGCTTTCAATTAGAATACCGTGGGTTAGGAAGTATCTCTCTTATGCTGGCATAGGGAGCTAACTTCCTTAATATTCCTGTGAGATTATTCGGGCACCAAGTGTTGTCCTGGGTTAGGTGAAAGTTGTTGGCGATCTTAGTAGGGTCGTCAGGTTGTTGTAAGGTGCCGCTTGTGTAGCGATACCAACGAATCCGTCAAGCGTACTATTGATGGCTGTCGCGCAATAGCTGAAAGAAAGTAGATGCGTGGACTTCATCATGTAGTAGGCATCACACATCAGCAACTCTCTCTAAATAAGTCTTGAAGTAAAGATATATCGAAGGAACAAAAAACATGCATCTCTTCATCATATCCTATTATTAGCTACAGGAAATGTGCACGCAAGAGGCAATGAACATCTAGAACATACAGAAGTCAGCGTGGTACTGGAAGATGTTCAAGAAATGGTTGAATTTCACACCAGGCGACGAGAATTCTTGTGACACAACAACCAGTAGCTCTAAAAGACATTCAGAAGGGGCTTATGTCACCCCCAGTGCATCTCGCCTATGCCCAACGACATTATCGCTGAAGACGGCTCACAACTGCACCATACACTTCCATATTGTTCTTTCCGGAAAATTATTTCAGGAACTGACGAACATCTAAGTAGAATATCAACATCCTGACTCATTAGGTACTAAACCTAATCCGTGGTCGATGTTGGAACCTCAGATTAGTAAACCCGAGAAAAAGAAAGGAAACGCATCAAAACAGGTGTCTTCCAGAGAATGGATTACAGAATGGCGAACCAGTTTTTAGGGATAGCATTCCTTCATTCGTTATCACAACTTCAGAGCTCTATGGATTTTTAATTGGGGGACGAGTTTCCTCAATTCGGAAAGATTCCTATTGAAGTAAGGCTTGTTTTTTCTTTGTTACATATTGATATTCTGTTGAGACAAGGACAGGTTCTCCTCCAACAACGATAAATCGCGGACTCTCTTTATAGTCGAGGCATTACGTCGGAAAAATATGTAAAATTCCCGAAAAATAATTTTTCCAATTTTTTTAGAGGATGCTTCATTCAGGGCTCCTCTTTGACATATCAAAAAAGTTCCTCCATTAGAAGGGGGAACCCGTTTTTTTTTTAAACTTTTCCAAATTTTGCGTTTGCGTGTACGGGTAATTCCCATTGCATCATAGAACCAAAATGTCCAACAGGTGAAGGAAAGAAAACTAAATTATAAGAAAATTTTGTTATAAAAATAATGCGCTCTTTCCAATAGGTTCCGAGTCATGGTACATTGAAAATTGCCCACTTTTTTGGATTTTCAGCAAAAAATCACTAAGTCTCAAAAACCACTCTATACCTTTTTTCCTAATTACTTCACAGATAAGTGTCTCGCATGTGATTTAAAGAAGCCTCGATTTCCTGTGATTCTGAAAGGAAAACAATGTTCTAGCTATGATAAGTCATGAGTTATGACCCCTCAAAGTTGACTGTTTTTGCTTATTTTTAGGGGCAAAAAAACAAGGTCGAATTTTTTCCAAATCACTCGTTCCAGATAAGGTTCACGTCAATGTTACTAGAAGATGAAATAGAGGTAATAAAAATCTGCGTACATCTAAAAAATGAAAAAGCTTCTAGTCCCATTGGTTTAGGAATTGCAAGGTTTCGAAAATTCCCCTTTTTGGAAATGCACTTTTCCTGCACCACTTTCGATTACTTTTTGGCCATTTTTTGTACTTTTGTGGCGGAAAAGTAATTGTAATTGATGCAAAATGATTAATGTTTTTTTTTATCGGAAATAAATGATTTTTAATAATTTTGGAATGATTATTTAGAAAGAAATCTGGTTACAACCGCTTCTAAGTATTTTTCTTAGCAAGAAAGTGATTAAAATACAGTCACTTTGGAAATCTAATCTTTCGCGAATACTTAATCTCTTAAGTAGTGTGCTAATGCGTGTAAACTCAAAAAGAATGGAAAACTATTTTTTCACCAACGAAAAAAGTCTATTATACATTCCCAGTCAATTGCAGTCACTTTTCTACCACGAAAATACTCAAAAAGTACTTGAAAGTGGTTGAGACAAGATCTTGTTATAAACAATCAATGAAACAACTATTTGTTCATTGATAAAAATATATATATTACATTTTCAGACAATTATAAAGTTTTTTCCGCCAAAAAAATACTCAAAAGTGTTTAACACAAAATTTTGTTAAAAACAATTAATAATGAAATTATTTGTTTATTAATAAAAAGATATGTATCACATTTCCAGACAATTATGATTATTTTCTTGGCACAGAAGTACTAAGAAAATACTCGGAAGCGGTTATAACAAGATTTTGTTTCGAACACTTATTCAAAGAATATTAAAAATAATTTATTCATTGATGAAAATATATCACACATTAGGCATCAAGTACAATTAATTTTTTGCCACAAAAGCACAGAAAAATGGCCAAAAAGTAATCAAAAGCGGTGACAGCAAGTTTTGTTATAAACAATTATTAGTTTATTAACGGCAAAAGAAGTATTATGTATCTGGAATTAATTTAACGCACTTATTAGGGACACAAACTTCGAAATATGGTCGTACTTTTACTTCCCGTGCCACACTTAGGTGCCTCTATGCAAAAAATGTGCATTTTCCAGGGTCATATCTCGTGTCCTATTAGGGCTAAAACACTTTTTTTTCTACTTACGCTAAATTGACTCGCTAAATTGGACTTACGGGAAACAAGATATTTCCAAAAAACAAAAACTCTCCGTTTTTTATCAAAAATCGCCAAAAAAATTTAATTTTTGAAACATCACAATTCCAAAGTAATAAGGCGAAAAGACTTTTTAATTCTCATCATTT
>WSXT02182182.1:0-21034 GCA_011762715.2 Neuroterus valhalla | reverse complement strand
ACTGCAGCCTTTTCTATTCTAGTAAAACCAAAAATCTAATTGCATATCTGCATTTCTGATAAAATTTACGATTGATTTAAAAAAAAAAAAATGTTGCGATTGATCCAATACAGACTGACCTGCAGTCGATCAAAGTTGCCGGGTTAGGCTAATCCATGTCCGTACGGATCTGGACTTTTTTAAAGTCCGTACCCTGAGGGTTAACATCTGATGTCACCACAGTAAGGATCTACTGCATTGACCCCCCTCACCACTTCAACCATGCTAATCACGTTTCTCTCTTACTTCGACCACTAGTGGGAAAAGTACTCACTTTGACCACTGTGACGTCATGAATCAAGAAATCAACAACTTCGTCCATTCGAGACGAGTCTCCAAAGTCGCATTTCTCTCGCGGGTGTTGGATAAAATATTTTTTGAAATTCATTATACGGCCCCGGAATGTTTCTCAATTTTCTAAAACATTCCAACAGTCGTTGAACACGTTAAACCATGCTGCATGGAAATTTTCAGCAAAAATAACCATTCCCCGCAAAGGCCTGTCAAGTTGGACGCAAAAATGTACTGAAATTTTTTTCAGCAAAAAAAAAACAACAGTTTTTCATGAAAAACTAAGAAACGAAAAAACTTACAGACTTACTCCAAGTGCGAAAAGATGCGCTATGAGATTCTCTACAAATATTAGTCATCAAAATAAATTCTCATTACCAGGACCTTGTTGTTTCAACAAAGATGATTTATTGATAACATCGTTTTTTTTTAAATTTAATTTGAAAGCATCTTTCAAGATCATTTTCAATATTTAAATTCACTGATTCTTAGCTTTTTAAGAACATTTTCAGATTCATGTTATCGCAAAAAAATCTCAGCTTCCGAATCTGAAACTTTTATGTCGCTAATGTGTAAATAAAAAGGTAAATTGATTAGTAAATTTTTATTCGTACGTAGAAAATGTTGCGATGACAAACAAAGCCCGATCGACGAAAAACTGACAACACTATTTTTTAGTTCGAAACTGAAAAATAAAAGTTCTATTCATATACTGCATGTAAATAAGCCTCCTTATTTTTGTACCCTTTTATACCACCAGACGTATCACATTTCTGCGGTTCCCAATATATTCTCATATATTCTCAACCAGCTTCATTTGGACACGACTTGAAGAAAAAAGCCTCGTACTATTTTTCAATACTTGACTCCTTTATCTTCTTGTATGTGAAAAATAAATTCAGTCATACATGAATGTTACACACAGGATTAAAAGTAAGAGCATTTTTCTGTGCTTTTTCCAGAGGTCCGTGGTTCAGGCTGGTGCCTAAATGGTGGCTCTGAGGGGTCCTAAGAAAGCATGAGGGAACGAACGCCCTCTGCTGATGACACCCCGAAGAGGGCCCCACCAGCGCCACCGAGAGGTGAGTGTCATTGCATTTTTTTGAATGTGAAAAAAAAGGAGAAGTTCCTGACCTTTTCACTATTTGTTCTCTTATCTGCTCACTCCAAGATCTGAGGATTCTTGAATGCATCAAAATTTACTAAAGATTTTCCCCATTATTTTCATTATCTTTGGCGCATTTGGCATCATCTAATCATATTCTTCCCAGCGGACACTGTTCTGTAACTGTGACGTAACAGTTCTAGAAGAGAAAAGAACAGGTTTTATAACCGGATAAGAACATACTTAGACCATGGTCCGAGTAATGTCGTCCCCAAATGGATGTTGCAGTTCTGTAACACAGTTACAGAACCATGTTCTATCAAGGATCTGTAACAATTCTGGAACAGCGTTATATGTGGAAAAGGAAAATTCAGAACAATCCAGGAACAGTGTTACGGAAGAACCATGTTCTGTAATAGTGCCGTAACACATATATAACAGTGTTATGATATAACTTTGTTCTGTAATCGTTCTGAAACAATTTCGGAACAGCGTTATGAGTCAAAAAGTATTTTTAGAACATTTTAGGAACATAGTTATGAAGTAACATTGTTCTGTAATCGTTCTGTAACAATCCTGTAACCGCTTTATTTATCAGAAGTATTTTTAGAACCATTTAAGAACATGGCAGCACAGGAAAATTGTTCTGTAATAATGCTGCAAAATCTATGTAACAGTTTTATAATAAAATTTTGTTCTCTAACAATTCTGGAACATCTTTATATGTCAAAAAGTATTATTATAACAATTTAGGAACGAGGTTACATAGGAAAATTGTTTCGTTCTATAACTTTGTTCTATATTAGTTACAGAATTAAATTCCCGAATTCTTACATATTCTTGCAGTAACAGCGTCTTACCTTTATCTTATGTTACGTTCTTGGAACACGTGTGGCATTCTAGTGATAGAACAGCTCCATCACTCTGTTCTATATTAGTTACGGAACAAAAATCCAGAACTGTTACATGTCCTCAAAGTAACATCGTTACAGAACAGTGTGACTTTCATGCTCTGTTCATGGACCACGTGTGGTGACAGAAAAGTTCTATCACTCTGTTTTATATCAGTTACAGAACAAAATTCCAGAACCGTTACGTATCCCTAGAGTAACAATGTTACAGAACAGTGTGACCTTTATGTTCTAATGTATAAATGTTCCCTTTATGTTATGTAACATTTACAGAACGTGTCCGCTGGGTTATCTCTGGGATAAAACGAAATACAAACTGCTAAAAGTCTGATGAGATTCATTTCGCCGTCATATCTTCTCTTCACATCAGCAGGTTGTTCAACAGTATTCAATGTTTACATACACGATTATACAACCAGTGGATTGATTCCTACCACTTTCCATTTTTCCTAATTGGATTGAAGTTTGAACGAACCAATTCTAACATTTAGTTCATACTTTGATTCCTCAAGCCTCTTTGAATGAACATTGAAGTTGAAACCGAGCCAATTGGAAAGTACTCGCATTTTTGGGATTGAAATTCGAGAAGGCATTGAGACAAGGCTTGAAACTGGAGAGCACTTGAAAATTAAGAATTTCAAAAATTTATAGGTTTGAGGGTGATACGAAATGTATGGGCAATCCCATACGATATGTACATATACACATATAAATCCAAAAAAGGAATCAAAAACAACCTTATATGATCATTCCCAAGGTCTCCTCACTCGAAGCGCTTTCATACGTATAAATTCCACACTTTCAGATTACCACTTGTTAACAACTTTATCACATCACTATAGGACGTAGGTTCGCTTGTATAATGTTTCAGAAACAGCTCATTTTTTATAGCGAATTGCCAGGATGAAATAATTTCAGAAGTCCATAATGTCAAACTTAATCTCAGAGTAGTATTTTTTGCTCCAAAAGTGGATCGAATCGTTTCACAATATTAGAACAATTGACATCTACGTAGAAAGATGTGCAATTGTAATTTTTGAATCTGTTATATTGTTGTCATCTCTTTCTCTAGTCTGCAACAACTTGATCCAATATCAAATTATAAATTTAAACTTTATAGAATATAGTGCGTTGACTGTCTTTGACAAAAACGCTACTGGAGTTATTATTCTATAACAAAAAATGACTGGATTCATGAACATGATATATCTTTCTCCAAGACCTTCTAATTCAAGGATAATCCCATTAACACGACGTAGGGAATTTCGCGACCGGTTCTTTCCGTGACCAACCCAACAAAATATATTATTGAAGATAAACTAGTTCAAGGATGCACCTGAGCTCTTTCTCCAGCCAATAGGGTGTCCTAAGTTATAGTGAAAAAATTCTGATTATTGTGAGACTGATACAAGTAAAAATAATTGCATACTTATAAATTGGAATTGTTTCAACAAAGATCCCGGAACTCTACTTGAAAAATTGCACTCATCTCGTGTTATAGGGCCATTTGTTGTGGTGCCAGCCTCTAGGCTTTTCATGCTTGAGTGATTCTGTCTCCCCCCGAGCATTGCACGACAGCCCACATACGGTCCTGAGTGTTGAAGTTAGCGTGATCTGTCGTCGCTCCAAATCTCGTTCGAACTAGAATTTAATTGCTTTCGTTGTAGGGCCGCCAAACCCCGATACCGGCCTCATAACGCGAGATGAGTGTAAAATGATTCTTGAGAGGATGGATATTAGGGTGATCCTCAAAAAAGTTTTTAAACGTGTTTTTTCGAAATTTTTCTACTCTCATCCCAAATCGTTTCAAAGGTTGCATGCAAAAAAAAAAGAATAGTGTATTTTACTGAAAACTTGATCGAATCTACTGAACTTTCTAGTACTTATAGTTAGAAATATTACTGAAAAGTTACAATTTACCCTTTGAAATGTTCAAAAGAGCAAATTTAAACATAAATATTATTTGTATTCTTGGTGGAAAAAAACTTGTTTTCAGTGCACCTAAATCTGTAACTTTTGTTACTTCATTAATCCCTACTCCCATACACCGTTTTAAATTTTCCATGAAATCCAGATAGGGAAATGTGTAAAAAAATGAGAAATTCACATAACCTACAAAGTTTGCATGTTGATCTGTTGTAAGTATATTTTTGGGCATGAAACAAAACCTCTTGACTATGAAACAAGTTCGATTTTCCTTATTAGAAACTTTGTTTTTATATTTAGATCTTAAAACATGGAAAAAGTTTTTTAAAAATTCAAGAAAAAGTGTTCTGTGTTCCTTAAGTGCTCTTTTTTTACTTTAATCACATCATTTTTCTAAGATTCTTGAGGTGAGTTTCTCTTTTAATTGATGAGACATTCAAATTTTTAAAATAAATTTTGTATGTACAATTAAAAACAATGATATTCAAATAGCTCTTCTCTCATCTACGTATTTTTTTTTGTTCTATAAATTTTATAAATGTGTATTTATTCTATTGTTGTAAGATGTTTAACCAACAGATAGTTTTAATTGTAGGCTCAATGTACATCTCCAAAACTTTTCTCATCCAATGACGAATTGATTTTAATTCTTTTGTGACCCTAAAGCCAATTTTACCATCAACATACAATAGTACATCACACACCGAGCGAGAAAACGGGTGATTCTGCGCCGAGTATGAGGTTGATCACCAAGGCGAAGCCGAGGTGCTTAACTCATACGAGGCGCTATCGCCCGTTTTCCCCCAGGTGTGTATACTATTTTCCTTGGTAGTAGAGGTAAACGAGACTCATGAGAGTGGCTTGGGGAAGGGGGGGGGGGATAGTAACAAAAGTTCCGAGGAATTGCCAGTTTTGTTTTTACAAAGTAATGTCATAACAAATAAAGAAAGGGGGGAAAGCGAAAATGCCGTTTTTACTCCCGAAAACATGAGGGAAACTATCAAGGAAAATAGTATACACACCTCGATGAAAACGGGCGATAGCGCCTCGTATGAGTTGAGCACCAAGGCGAAGCTGAGGTGCTCAACCTCATACTTGGCGCGGAATCGACCGTTTTTCCGCTCGGTGTGTAATGTACTATTATCCGAGTTTTTCAATATCCCGTATAAGTTCCTGAATATTGAAAACCTTATATTTTCCTCCTTGGAATACCGAAGTTTTTTCCATAGCTAAAGCCTAACGTGTCGTTACCATAGCAATCGCAACGGTGGCGCCACGAATTGTCTGATTTCCCCCTGAAGGAAATATTAAAATTAGCAAGAATTTACAAGTTTTTGATGGGTTATTCATAATGTACAAATTTATTGTAATAAAATAAAATCATAAATCAAGCCGTTAAAAGCAAAGAAAGTGGAATTTTCTATAAATTTAATTATCAATGCAATTTTTGGTACATTAGTCATAATAAAAAAGGCCGGTAATAATATAAAATAATTTCCACTTGAATCTGTGTGAACCAAGTGAGGTTAAGTCAGCCATACTTTTATTTTGGTATTTTGCTGTGAAGGGACCCTTTTTTTAGTGTGGATTAACATGGAATAATCAAAATCCAATACATTCTGATTAGGTACCGAAATATTTTTTAAACACCTGAGTGAAACTTCTAATCTATACTAAACGAAAAATTAAAAACGTACATCTAAATAGTTTAAATTTGAAACGATGTTAATTTACGAGTGAAAAAAATGCCCGTTATATCGTGAGCTAAGTTTACTTGGTAGAGAATCAAGCAAAATACCTTGAAGCTTCAGGGAACTAAGATGAGTATCCGTGTGAAAAAAAAATTATTTATTATTTTTATTTTATGTCACTACTCAGTTGTATCGACTAAAAAATTCGTTATTCCAATTAAGTTGTTAGTTAATGTAACTGAGAAAACTAGCAGATACATGAGGTCTTAAAGTATTTTTCTTAGTTAACTTAAATGGTTTGAGAAGTCAAATCAACTGAGAATTGAGTAACCCGCAAATCAAAAGGCAGTTTTTATTAATAATAATGATTTTTTCATACTGTTAAATGAAAAAAAACCTCATACTTAGTTAAGATATGTCCTCAAAGATCTGAACGTTCAAATGAATGAAATGTTTTTTCGAAATTCTATTATACCTACAAATATTGTTTCTGCTACAATTATAAATAATATTATTGAAGTTTCCTTTGTTATCTACCATTTGCAAGGGGAATAAATAAATTTTTAGCACTATTTCTAGTTTCCAAAAACATCAAAAAGTGGTTCCGCTCATTTGAACGTTCAGAACTTAAAGCTTACGTTAAGATGTATTTAAAAAATGGATACACCCAGTAGACACTTGCATAATACGAGTGCACGCACGTTAAAGGTCGTGTGTGCACATACTTTTGAGCTAACGCGCGCAGTCACGCTTAAATGCATTCCTATATCTCTACTCGTTTTAGCGCGTACATATTCACACCATTACTAAAAATTACTCAAGGATAACACAATCGAAGTTATTGGAAAAAAATTCTATTACGCGAGAGCAAATATTCTACTTATATTAAGAAAAATGAACACTCCCCAAATCAAAAATGTGTATAATATTTTTTTCTGAAATTACACAATATTAAAACTTTGTGAAACGTTGATATTCTTAGAGTCAACCGTTTGAACTCAGGTCAACTGGAAAGTCTGAAACTATCTGAAGTGGGTTATCAAATAAATGTTGATTAGCATGATATTGAAAGCAGCTAATTGTCCTTCAAGTTCTACTTGAAATTGTAGAATTATTCATACTCTAAAACTGTCCAAGTTACTGAATCCAGATATATTTTCTATATAGATTTCTTAAAAATGTTAGTAAAAATAATACAATACAATAAATATATAGTATAAATACGAAAAAAATACAGATATTGTGAAACTCTTACACAGAACAAAACAGATTCAGAGGAATGTCCTCTTGTGTCAGAATTATGTTCAAGGCCGTTTGGGGTTGAGAAGATTTCAATTTCTAACTTGATCTTATCTTGCATAATCGCAAGAGAAAAATTTTCAAATAATTCTGCTGATGCTTAAAAAAGATTCTTGTGTGATTCAATCTAAATCAGGCAAGAGGGCGATGGTTTTGTTCCGAGGCAAGTTTGTTTGAACTGCTGAACTGGAAGTTCAAAAATTCAAGACTCAGAAATTGTAACTTCAAATGCACGAAAAACCTCTTATTGCTAGGTCAGCAATATAAGAGTAGTCGCAAGGTTATGTTGTCGTTGTCAACACGATATGAAGAGTATCGTGGTCGGAAGTATACACCTAGCGCTCTGACAGCTCTACACTCGCTACGACCGCGATACACTGCATAAGGATCTCAGCTATAAGAATTAAATAGTTATGAAAACGACATATGCATTTACGTGTTGCGTACACGATTTCTTTAGCATAATTGCCAATAGGTGAAAGAACAAAAAACCGTTTGTAAGTTATGGTTTGAATCAAGTAAATTTTGCAATGTTTTGAATTACTGTACGTAATCTGTCACTCTTTCTCTTTCTCATAAATAAAACTAAGACAGGGTGGCGATTCGGTGAACGATTTCAAATTTTTCCTGGTCAAGATCTTCAATTTTCTCGGTCAACTACAAGTAACACATTCATATATTTATGTTCGTTCTAAACATCCTTTACCACAACAGATCAAACATTCCAAAATTGATTAATTTTGCGAAAAATACTCAAATTTTCACGAAAAAATATCCTTTTTCTACAGAAATTGAAACAGTTGAACTTACAATTTTAAAAAATCAATTTATTATAGCGGAAGAAAACTGATTTCTAACAAAGAGGTTTTGAAGTGATGAATTTTCATATGACATTATGAATTTTTCAACTTGAACAGTTGGATTTCAAATCAAGAAGATAAATTTTCAACTAAAATAATGAATATTTAACTGGATCACTTCAATTTTCAACCATCAAGGTGAATGTTTTAACAAGAAGATTAATATTTAAATGCAAAGATTAATTTTTCACCGAAAAATGCAGTGTTTGAAGAAAATATTCGAATTCACAAACTGAAAAAATAATTATTTTCAGCCGAAAATATAACGGTAGGTACATTTTTAGTTAAAAAACTAATTTTAAACCAAAAATAAGAGTTTTTACCTAAAACAAAGAGTCTTCAACTGGAACAGTTGAATTTTCAAACAGATAAATTAATTTTTAGTGTCAATAAAAATATGAATCGCCTTAAAAAAAATTAACATCAACCAAACAAATGAATTTTTAACTACAATTATGGAATTCTCAATTGAAATACATGAGTTAATTCTTCATTAAAAAAAAATTACTTATGAGATAAAAAACTAACTTTGGAACAAATTGTTACATTTGTTTTCAAATGATGAATTTTCAAATAAAATTGAAGATGTGCAACTCTATAGTAAAGTTGAATTTTAAACCAGAAAGATGAATTTCCAACTGTAATAATGTACCAAAGAATAATTTCCAATAAAAAAATACAGTGGTTCAACAAAATATCCGAATTTACAAAAACTGAAAAAATAATTATTTTCTACCAAAAATGGAATAGTTACATTTTCAGTTAAGAAACTAATTTTAAACCAAACATAAGAGTTTTTACCTAAAACAAAGAGGCTTCAACTGAAACAGTTGAATTTTCAAACAGTTGAATTAATTTTTACTGAAAAAAGTAATTTTTCAATCAAAATATGAATAGTCTTAAAAGAATACAACATCAACCAAACAATTGAATTTTCAACTACAATTATGGAATTTTTAATATAAATACATAAGTTAGTTATTCAGTTTAAAAAATTACTTATAAGATAAAAAACTAACTTTCAAACAAAGTGTTACATTTGTTTTTAAATAATGAATTTTCAAATTGTTTAATTCTAGTAAGGTTGAATTCTAAACCGGAAAGATGAATTTCCAACTGGAATGATGTACCAAAGATTAATTTTTAACCAAAAAATACAGCATTTCAACCAAATATTTGAATTTACAAACTGAACAAATAATTATTTTCAACTGGGAATGGAACAGTTACTTTTCTAGTGAAAAAAAAAACTAAATTTTTAACTTTTACTTAAAACAAAGAGTCTTCAACTGAAACAGTTGAATTTTGAAACAGATAAATTAATTTTTACTGTAAGAGGTAATTTGTCAATCAAATTAATTAATCAAATTAATTAATTAATGAAACAAATTAATTTTTAACTACAATTATGAAATTTCCATTTGAAGTACATGAGTTGATTCTCCGAATAAGAAAATCACTTGTAAGATGAATAACTAACTTTGGAACAAATTTTCAAATTTTTTCAAAATGATGAATTTTAAAATAAAATTGAAGATGTTTAACTTTCGCAAAGTTGAATTTTAAACCAGAAAGATGAATTTTTACCTGGAATGATGTTACCAAAGTATAATTTTCAATCAAAAACTACAATGTTTTAACAGAATGGTTTGATTTGAAACCATGGAAACCTTTAGAAATAAATTTTTAACCAACATATGTGTTTTCGACTGGATGATCTTTTGACTAAAATGGAAACATTTAACTGTTCAACTTGAATTGTCCATCGTAGGGAAGAATTTTCAAATAAGAAAATCAACTCTCGAAGGAGATAATTTTCTATCAAAAAATCGTTTTTTCAACAGAATATGTGAATTTTTAAAGGAACCATTGAATTTACGAAACAGGAAGAGAAAGTTCCATTCAAATTTTCGAATATTGAACTAGAAAAGATTGATTTTCCACTAAAAATGAAACAGTTAAATTTTCAGTTTAAGAAATTAGTTTTTCACCAAACTGATCAATTTTGATGTAAAATTTTGAATCTTAAACTGGAATAGATGCATTTTATGCGAGAAAATACAATTTTCAACCATATAAAGATTAATTTTCTCCAAAAAATGCAAATTCACACAAAATACATAAATTATCGAAGACAAAGTTTAATTTTTAAAATGAAAAAATCAATGTTTAACTAAGTACTTGAATTTTAACAAAATAGAAAGGTGAATTGATTTTTACGAAGTTGTTAAATTTCTACAACAGTAGAATTTTAGATGAAAATAATATAATGCACCTTTAACAAAGAAATGTTATTCCCAACAAGAGAGTTTAACTTTTAACCAAGTAGTTAATTCATCTATTCAATAGTCAATGTGAAGCCAACTGAGAAAATTTCATAGAGTAACAAATTTGCAAGATGTTTTTCTTATAATGGAAAGAAATAAAAATTCATTGTCGCATAAAGTATGCGGATATATTTTTTACGTATTTTTACGTATTTCTCGTATTTTTACGGTAGAATTTTTAATCGTTCAGCTTGAGGCAAATGAATTCTCGTTTTTTTTATTAAATTCCTGCTAATTTCCCGGTCAGGTCGCCAAACTCTAAATATTGATGTAGAAATTCACAATAATAATAAGTAATACTATAGAATCACGGCTTTCCTGAATTTCATCATTCTATTTGCAATTTTTAATGAAATGCCTTTGATTGGTGATTGAAAACGAGAATCAGTAGGTGAAAGCGAGAAAATTATTGTTTTC
The DNA here is from genome assembly GCA_011762715.2 of Neuroterus valhalla. Taxonomy (NCBI): domain Eukaryota; kingdom Metazoa; phylum Arthropoda; class Insecta; order Hymenoptera; family Cynipidae; genus Neuroterus; species Neuroterus valhalla. The sequence goes on along the minus strand of WSXT02182182.1, from coordinate 10,168 downwards.
ATTATTTTTTGTTTGTTTTGTTTCCAAGGACTGTTTTGAACTCAGGAAAGCGGTTGAGTCTGATTGAATTATTATTACTGAAGTAAAGTAAGGGAGGGTCATTTTAGTTACATCCGACCACCTTCTCAAGGTGTTTTGAAAATTTTATCTCTAAAAAGTGACAGTTTCTTCAATAAAACATGCATAACAACAATGCTTTCTTTAATTCTCCCGACTTATTCTTGTTTTTAATAATCAATTAAAGTTTTCTAAATGAAAAGTGCAAGTAGAATGATGAAATTCAGAAAAGCCATGATTCTACTGCAAATTATCAATTGATAACTTCAGTCAAATGATTACATTTTCCAGTAAAAAAATGTTCGGTAGTAACAAAGCGAGAACATGGTTATGAAAATGTAAACCAATTTTGTCTATATCAAAGGCTCTCTTTGTTCAAACAAAGAATGCATTTTGATAGTATAAGGATATTATTTACCGTTGAAGAAATCGACATATTTGTCAAATTCCCATTCCATAATTTGTTTTCCTACCCACGCATGCATTATTCTCTAAAATTCGATTCACTGTATCTTCAACAAACTCCACCATGTCAAAATGAAGCAAGATTTTAGGTTATGCGAAAATTTACCAGCGCAGATAGCCATCGCAACGTCATGTATAGACGCTGCAACGCCACCGTGGTGCTGTCGCAGCTCCACCGTATGGCTCTCAGAGCGATACACCTTTTGTGGCTGCCGTAGAGATACGTATACTGCTACTAGAGCTGAATTGTATCGCTAGAAGGACTATTTCAAGAGTTTCCCTATATTAACTTCCTGAAATCGTTCTAATAGTGACACATATACCTCACACAGGATTTTGAAAAAATAAGATAAGTATGTAGCTCTGTCACAGCAATATGGAGTTTTCCGTCTATGTATCTGGATAATTATATTCAATTTGATGCAGTACGGTACTTGTACCAATGTTCTAATTTCAAATCAATGGCCATTTCTAACTTTAAATCATTCGACAATGAATTTCAACATCCTTATGCTCATATGATTTTCTACTTCTGAATTCGATATTTGCTTCCTCGAAGTAAAAAATATGAAGGCCTGACTAACATCTGTAAAACTTCAATTGAGATACGTACACTGTAAATAGAGAGTATTGTTATACAGCTGGTTTTTGGTGTTTGAGCAGTATGACCGAAAAATAGTAGCACTCCAATTTGGAGCACGATAAATAAGATTACCTGCTTTCTGGTCTTAAAACAAACTCGAAGTGAGAGTCAAATATCATGATGATTTTTGGTTTCTTTTAAACATGAATGTCATGAGCTCTGAAGTTATGTGAAGGCAATACCTGGCTACAGAATGTTTCTGATTTTCGTTCGCATTAAAGCGATCATAGCATCAGCGCTAACATTCAAGAACTTTGTCTTCTTCCTCTTCTTCTTCTCTACGCTGATTACTGATGCTCCAATTGCAGACCATTTGAAAGTCATCACGGAAATCGGGGTTCCACTCCCCTCTGTTGATCATCAGCGCCACGATGTTCGCGGCGTCGCGTCGTGTCGGCTCTTCTCATACATCTCGGCAAAGTGCTTCCTTACATGCAGCTCATCGATCGCACTCCGAAAACGGTGTGTTTGACGTCGTTCTCTTCCTCTCTGGTCAGTAATCGCAGAGTGGTTCTGGCCTTCCGTTTGTGCTTGTGGAGGTAGGTATTGAACATACCGTGCCCCGACAATAACTTCGTTAGGTAAAAGTTTACTCCGCTATAACTTCATTCAACCCATGGGATTACGTTTCCTATGAGCTTGGTTGTCCATCTGTCTGTTGTCGCCTCATTCCACCCATCCTCCCGAATGAGTTGTAGAGTTTGCTGGGGTTCCTGGCTCAAAAATATTGTTTGACTCTTCGTCTTGTCTTTTCAGGGTTGACTCCTATCCCCTTTGGCTTGTAGTTTGGTGGTTGCGACTCCTGGAATCGCCATATTTTTGCAGTATTTCTCCACGTCCAGCGCATCCATCCAGATTTCTGCTCCGTGGAAAAGGATACAATGGATTACGCTCATGAGTATTCTCCACAACTTTTGAGGCCCGCTACGTTTGGCATGATCCCACACGGAAAACTCCATATTGCTCTGACAGCGCTACAGACTTATTAATTTCTCGTAGCGATACAGTTTCGCTGCAGTAACAATATACGTATCTCTACGGCAGCCACAAACAGTGTATCGCTCTGAGACCTATACGGTAGAGCTGCGACAGCGTCACGGTGGCGTTGCTATGGCTACCTACGCCGGTTAATTTTCGCATAGCCCGAAATCTTGACTTATTTTGACATGGTAAAGTTTCATAAAGTAGATATGAATATAATTTTAGTGCAAAATGGATGCGTGGGTGGAAAATAGATTGAAAGAATGGGAACTCGACGAATATGTTGATTTGTTTAAAGGTAAGTATCCATTAACTGTCAAAGTACATGTGTCATTCTTGTAGCTGGACCTTAGCGAAGTGTGTCGCTCTGACAGCGACACAGTGTAAACTTACGACCACGATACTCTTTATATCTTGTTGACAACGACAATGTAACCTTGCGACCACTCCAATATTGCTACCCTAGCAATATGGAGTTTTCCGTGTAGATAGGTTTGTCAATATCGTCATGCCTTATGGGCCGTAGTCTGGATCTGTACCCAGAATATGAGTTTGGCCGGCGATGGACACTTCCGCACCAGCTACCTGAGTTTGGTACCCCCACGACGCGGCACCCCTCACGCCGTCGAGCTGGCTAAGCTGCTCGACTGCTGCTACCGACCCTTGGTCAGCGGGTGGTATAACACGATTTAAAAAATCGTAACTCCGAATTTCGAAGTTTAGAAACGATATAAATCAAATTTAATCGGTACCAGAAAATGAGAAAATAGAAGTAACGATTGCGAAAGATGTATGTTTGGCAATAATCTATATTCCAGATCTTTGGAATCCAGGAGATAATGAACAGTTTTGTTAAATTTCATATCTTCTTGACGGGAAAACTCCTCTTTGGTTGAATAATAATAATTTCTTTTAAATACCATTTTTGGTGGAGAATTCAACTATTTGGTTGAAGTGGATATTTTCAAATTCAAATTTATACCTAATTCCGGTATCAAAATGTAACTGAAGCTTGCAACGTTTGTGGTAAACGAAGAAGTCAAAAATATTCTTACCTAAAATCTAACGCATGTATTTAGTAGATTTTGATGCCAGATGCCAAAACTGTAAAAAAAGTTTCATCTCCCCAGCTGCCGGGGAAAGCAGTCGATTTCAACCCGTTAGTGTGAAAAATCGATTAAAAATCCTAAGGTGCTTTCAAAGCTTCTTTCCTAAAATCTTAAACATGGATTTTGTAGATTTTGATGGTAAATAAATGCAAAAAAAATTTTAGCCCCCAATCTGCCGAGGACTCTGTCATTTTCAACCCTCAACAACACAAAAAAAATCTGAAAAAAATTCTAAAACGTGTCCAAAGCTCCTTACCTGAAATCTCAAACATGGATTATGCAAATTTTGTATTTTAAATAACTGTAAAAAAGTTTCATCCCCCTAGCTGCTAGGGAAAGCAGTCATTTTCAACCCCCAACAATTGACTGTTTTCTCCGGCAGCTAAGAGGATGAAACTTTTTCTACAGTTACTTACCATCAAAATCTACAAAATCCATGTTGAAGATTGAAAGTAAGAAGCTTCGGACACGTTTTGGAATTTTTTTCTGATTTTTGATATTTTTGGGGTTTGAAAATGACAGCTACCCCCGACAGAGAGAGGGATGAAACTTTTTTTCGCAGTTATTTACCAACAAAAATCTACAAAATTCATGTTGAAGATTCGAAGTATAATGTTTGAACATGTTTTGTCATTCAAATATGGATTTTCGGAAAACAGTTTTTAACTAAAAAAATATTTTTTCAACGACAGTGATGAGCTCTTGAGTTAAACGGATAAATTTCAAATAGTTATGTTTTCAACCAGAAGAGGTGAATTTCGAAACCAAAAAGATAGATTTGCAACAAAATAGTTTAATCCTAACCCGAAAATATGAATTACTGCACAAAAATTCTTATTTGAGCAAATTTTATGATTTTAATTGCATTTCTCACCAAGCAATTGAAATTCCAAGCCAAAAATACCAATTTTTTACAAAGCAGAGGGACTAAAAATCCGAGAAAATGAGTTCCCAACAAAGAAGATAATTATTATACACATCCTTCGCTTACCGAAAATGAAATGGAATTTTTCCTATTTTACAGATATTTTTTGAATTATTTTCAATTTAATGAATTTTAGACTTGGAGAATCAAAGCTGAATTCATTTCATTCATGAAAATTCAGAAACTTATTGTGAATAAAAATTATGGTCAATTGATGGTATGTGATTTGTGAAATTCTTCCGAATCTGTTTCGAATCATCGAAATTGTAATTATGTAGAAGAAAACGAAATTATCAATTGAAAACTAATAGCCGAGGATTTACTTAGTTTCTCTTATTTTCAACAAAGAAAAGAATAATTGTTTCTTCAGTCAAAGGAGAACAACTTTTATTGAAAAAATAGTTGAATTTTAATCAACTCAATGAATCTTGATGACAAAAAATGAATTTTCAACAAAATACATACATTCTTAAGCAAATAATTATAATTTTCAATTCGAAAAAATTGATTTTCACCAAGGAATTGAGAAGTTATCAAATTTTCATTCAGAAATTTTAATGTTAAATAAAAAAAAAATACTAATTTCCAACTAAATTGTTACATTTTTAACCAAAAAGGATTTCAAGTTAGGCAGAAACAAAGTTTGTAACAAAAAGTATAATTCATCCAGAAAGAAAAGAAAACTTAACGGAATTGTTCAATTTTCAATCCAAAAATACGACTTCCAATTCCGGATTTAGGTATAAATTTTGATTTAAAAATATCCACTTCTACCAAATAGTTCAATTCTCTACAAAACAATTGAATTGTCAATCAGAAAATATGAACTTTCAACCTAATAGTTGGAATTCTTACCAAAATAATTGAGTTTGAAAAAAAAGAATTACTATTCAACCAAAGAGGGTTTTTCCCGTCAAGAAAATATGAATTTCAAAAAAACTGTTAATTATTTTCTGGATTCCAAAAATCTGGAGTATCTCATATTGCCAAACAATCATCTTTCGCAATTATAACTTCTATTTTCTCATTTTTTGGTACCATTTATGTATGATGAATTTTGTGTGTTGTACGAGAAATAATATGTATAAATCATGTATTCTTGAATGTTCAACATTTCAGGGAAAAAACAGCCCTGGAATCATCGTGAAACGTAGATGTCGAATATATCGTTTCTAAACTCGGATATTGGGAGTTTCGATTTCTTAAATCTTGTTTATACCACCCGCTGACCAATGGTCGGTGGCAAAAGTCGAGCAGCTTAGCCAGCTCGACGGCGTGAGGGGTGCCGCGTCGTAGGGGTACTGCACTCAGGTAGCTGGTGCGGAATTGTCCTCTGTCCCTATTTTGATTCTGAACTGTGCCTCCTCTTCGCTTTTAACCGTAATTATTGTTGCGATGTCATCAGCAAAGCTGATCAACTTTGTGTTTAACTGTTCTCTGAGGTCTCCATCGTCAGGACGCCATCATAGGTGACGGTTCATTGATCAGGCCCGAGCGCAGAACCCTATGCCACCCCAGGTGTGACTCGCTTTCTGCAAATCGGCTCTGTTTCATTGTATTTCAGTTCACGGTTGTTGAGGAAGTCGCTGATAATCTTCGTGATAGGCCCCGGGACATCAAACCGTTTCTCCAGTGCTTTTAGAATATCTTTCCAACCAATGTCCTGATCGTTGAATGCTTTACATACGCCGAGCGTATGGAAGCTGCTCGGAGTCCTGCACGGATCATTTTCTCCACGACTTTCCTCGCGTGGTCCACCATGCAGAGTGCACGGAGAAAAATGGATGTTCACACTTAGCATCTAGATGTTTCAGGTAAACGTATTCATAGTTCAACTTTAAGAAAGCCATCTTGATGTTAAAGTTCAGCTTCTGTGGATATTCAAAGTGTGCAATGCAAAGCGTCCCGAGTTCCTTACCTTGTAAAATTTTTGGAGAAGAAGCAGCATTTTTATGAACCATACGTTTGTATCCAAACAATTTACAAGCAGAGGTTGAACATTATTATCATCATCAAGAGGAATGGAAATTTCTTTGCTGTGACTTTGATAATCTCCATCGGTATTTCGTCCGAGCCTGGTACTGTGCGAGTCCCGATCGAAATGTCAGCGTCTTGCAACTCCGTCACACTGAAAACCAGTACCATCCTCTGGTAGATGATAACCTTCATAAGAATTTTGCCGGAAGTGTCGTTTTTCCTCAATTTCTGTTACAGTGTTTTACCCAAAGCTCAGCTATTTTATTGTTGACTTCTTCGTACAAGTATTTTCCAGCAATGGATTTTACTCCCTTGTATACAGGCTTAACTTGTAGTCTCCGCCTGGTTCATTTTGAAAGAATGTCTCTGGTGCCACTCAGATTTCTGCTCCATTGGTGGCCGCGTCCAGATCAGGCCTGATATCGATCCTCTCCATGGAACGAGTGGGCGCACTTCGCCAGCGTTCCCTATGGCCTCTTTCAAGGCTTTACCGAATCTAGCAGCGTCATCGGTCGTAACCCCAAGTTCTAAAAGAACATCTCCTTTAATTATTTGTATTATGGCTCTGACTTGAACGCCGCAGCTCTTCAGGTTGAACCTTGTTTCGGTTATCTGCTTACTTTATTGGCAAAGAGAACATCCTCCGCGGGCAAAGAGGCGCTGCTGTATCAAAACAAACATGGCTGCCTGTGGGGTTCGGCATGCATATGATAAGTATTAGTCTTAACACGTTTATTCAAGTAGAGTATAATTCAAATGTGATAAAAATGTTGCTACTCTCTCGACTCCGCTCAGCTTCTCTTGAATCAACTTCAATGCTTGGAAATCCTGTTGAATTCATTAAAATTGATTTATTTTGCCTCAAAACCCCTTAGATTCTATTGAATTCATTCGAATTATATTTAATTCTCTTTAGCCCGCAGGATTCGCTCAAGTTCTCTTGAATTCACTTCAATTAATTTAGATTTGATTGAATCCCCTTGAATTCTGTTAATTCGATCTGAATTCCGTTGAGTTTACTAAAATTGACTCTAAAATCGGTTTTGAAGCAATCCCAGTCAACTTATCAGAATTGGAGTACAAAAATTCGCCTTGAATAATTATCCCATTCAATAAAGACATTAAAATAGAAAAAATTTAGGGGTCCAATTTTTTGACGTAGAAAGTTTTCCTTTAGCGTCAAAATGAAGGTTTCACATGCTTGCCCTCAAATTTGTGTACGCCTAATCCGCCATCTTGATTTTTTATTTTTTTGTTATCTCACGTAATTTTAATTTTACAACAAGAATGGTATAGAACAAAGGTGTAACGAATTGTATTCCCCACATTTTTCATCCAAACAATTTTTCCGAATTAATCATATTTATTGCCGATATCGAGCAAAGACTCCGCAAAATTGTGCCATGGGCGCAATATTCCTAATTTTTCGGCCATTTGCATAAAAAATAAGTGCCATATTTGAATGGTGAAGTTATAGAACATGAAATTTCCAATAACTTTCGTATCAGAAAGTTCCTTATTCGGACAATACATGACGGTCGGGAACGCGCTTAATATAGAGCAAGGTGGGAATCGGGCCGCATTACGTTGTATTACGAGTCTCGCATCCGGAAGAGCGTTCTCGGAAACGCACGACGTATGCACATTTTTTTGCAGTTTTTGCTCGATATCGACAATTAACTCGAAAAAATTGTTCGAATAAAATATGTGGGGAATACAATTTTTTACAACTTTGTTTTCTACCATTTTTGTTGTAAGATAAAAACTAGGCGAGATAATACAAAAAAAAAAAACTAGAATTCAAGATGGCGAATTTAGCGTACACAAATTTGAGGGTAAGACTGAGAAACCTTCATTTTGACGCTAAAAGAAAACTTTCTACGTCAAAAAATCGGACCCCGAAATTTTTTCTATTCACAGGCCTTTTTCGATCTCTACTGACTGGGCTTAATAAATAGAGTAAGTCGAAAAGAACGAATGTTAGAAGTCACAAAAAGATACCAACCTTATATAAGTAGTGCTTTCAGGCCCCTGTAAAATTTCTCTTTATTCTAATTCCTTCAAAGTTTTAAAAATGTCTAGAGTCTCCAAGATTTTCGCCAAACTTTTTAGGATACTATTCTGCACAAGATAAATGTTTGAATATAACCCAGTTTGAGCGCGCCCAGGGCGCTCGTTATGAGTCTCACGCTTCGCGCTCGGTCCTGGTCAAACAACTGAATTATTCTGATGCTCAAACATAGAGTACAGATTTAGACATAATTTTCTCAAAACTCCTTCGGGTTTGAGGGATACATTGTCATCATGACACTCGCGCTTTGTGCTCGATATTACTTGGGTTTATATAATTTTTGGAAAAATGGACATTTAACATTATGTGTTTATACAGAGGTAAAAAATTGTAGAACAAAGTGAGGAAGGGTTAAACGGAATCTATACAAATTCAATACTCTCCATTTGAAAATTGCAGCATGTAAGAAACCACGATAAAAATTTTCATCCCATACGAAATTGTTCAAGATCTACGTTTTGAAATTGCAGTAAAGAAATAAGCAAATTTGGAAACTTGTATGGGCAACAAAAAACATTTTTTCCTGAATATTTCAGTTTTTTCAATGATAGTTCAGGAGTGAAAACAGATATAAAAAATACCCGTGGAGAGTTTGGAGTGAATGCCCGTCGTAAAAATAAATATAATATACATTTGATAATGGCCAAACTTTATTTGAGTGCGAAGCACGAGACACGCGATAAGAATGTATTCGTAAAGCTGGAACAGCTTTATTAAAATATAATTCACAATAATCGAATTATATTGGTCGACATTATGCTTTTCAGTTCCAAAAGCTCTATGCCACCCCAGTTAATGTCCTCATGCTTTTAATTTGTATCATTATCTATAAATAAAAATTTGCCCCAGCTTTAAAATCAATTCGCTGAATAAGGTATATGTCGAAGAAGTAATTTTCGTGTGAGGATGTACGAATTATAGAGATTGTTAGTTTCTCAGAATCACAAGAATAAAAATCTGGCCACTGCGTCGACTCATTATCTTCGCGCGCTTCGCTAGCAAGTTTGAGCACGCATGGGGCGCGCGTTTTTCAGATCTCACGCTCCGCGCTCGGTCTTTGTACTTCCTTACATTTGTGTATAGAGCTTTTGACACTAAAAATAAAAATGTCGACTACTTTAATTGAATGATTGTGAATTCTCTTTTGTTGAAGCTTCTTCGGCTTTAACGAATACATTCTGATCGCGTGTCTCGTGCTGCGCCCTCGATCAAATTCGTCCGAAGCGCGAATTGGTCTTTATTATCGTTAACATTAATTAATTAAATCCATATTATATCACTTTATATACTCCGTACTCCATAGGTTCAATTTTTTAATTTTTTTTCTTTTACGTCCAAAACGGCACGAACGCGTTCTATCAAAGAATAATTGATAAAAAATTCATGGATCTCCATCGAATGAACAACTCTTCTCTATCAGTTTTCTGTGTCAGCCATAGTAATTTTCTAGGAAATGTCTTAATTACATTTCCAAAGGATTTTTTTCTGATTGAAATGAAAACTATGTATTTGTTCAATAACGATTAATAACACATTTGTAGATATTTTCTCTGGTTAAGAACTTTCGTCTATTTGGTTTTTTCTTATTTTGTGCCTCTTGTCTAAAAATTCAATTTCTTCATCTTCAGTACAGTTTTTTATGAATTAGGCAAAAACTGCTTGTCGTATCAAATAGTAATTTATAACAATTTCCATAAAATTGTTATGTTAATCTCATATGGATTAGGATAAATCGTTCCACTTGTTCATGGTCTAACAGATTTTCAAAATGCTCTATTTTCTTAATTTCCATTCAATCCCGTGCAGAAATTTCAGTGTGGTGCCGGTCGGGCCCACATCTGGCAGAATGTGGCCCCAGTCGGGCAATCCTGCTAGCGCCAGATCCGAAATGAAACGCCCAACCTGATCGGGGCCAGACGGGCATGTCCATAGGGATGGCC
>WSXT02182171.1:0-11059 GCA_011762715.2 Neuroterus valhalla | reverse complement strand
TGGATATATTTTTATTAACTTGGATTTTTTTGGATTCATTTGGAATTTCCGAGTTTATTTAGAATAATTCTCACTTTTCTTATTCATTCAGACTTATTTGAATCAATTCGGACGTATTCGAATCTATATTTATTAATATTTGGGTTGATTTTGATATATTTGGATTTACCTGAAATTCTTTGGATTCATTTAGTATCATTTGGATTTATTTGGACTAATATGGATTCTTTGAACTTATACGATTTTTTAAAGAATAATTCTGACTCTTTTATTTATTTGACACTATTCGAATTTATTCGCAGGTATTTGAATCTATCTAATATTATTTGGGCCAGTTTGGATATATTTTTATTAACTTGGATTTTTTTGGATTCATTTGGAATTTCCGAGTTTATTTAGAATAATTCTCACTTTCCTTATTCATTCAGACTTATTTGAATTAATTTGGACGTATTCGAATCAATTTATTAATATTTGGGTCGATTTTGATTCATGCAGAATATTCCGGTTTATTCAGGATCATTCTTACTTGTTTAGATTCATTGTGGATCAATTTTATGGAGTTCCGAAATCAGATATATTTTTCGGAGCACCAAAATAATGACAAAATGAAAGGAGGGGGGAAATAGAGGTAGACGGGGAGAAAGGAAGGAAAGAGGAAAAATTGTTAAATACGTTTGGCAGGAGATAAGGATAAGGATAGGAAGGAAGAATGAAAAGGAAAAAGAAATAGTGGAAAAGATAGAGAAATAAAGTTCGAATTCGAAACGTGGTAGAAAAGAATGAAAGTAAACAAACAAGGAGTTGAAAATAAAGGAAAACAGTGTCAAGGTTTCAAAAAGAAAAGGATCCTCACAATTCGAACTAATACTAAAATTTGAAAGAAAACTAAAGCAAAGCTTGCATGTTTCCTTTTGTTTTTTTTTCTCCGCTTACATCTTACATCTTACATCAGCTTTTATACGAGTTCGCAAATCTTAAAAGGTCAAGGTTATGCAGAATGTGAGAGGGGAAAAGTAAAAAAAGGAGAAGGAGGATTCGGCGCGAGGAATTTGAGCCTTTGACTCTCGAATCTGGAAATCTCTATCGTCTGGATTGTCTGGAAGAGTGTGTCGGAGAGAGAAAGAGAAAGAAGGGAGAGGAGAGACTGGAGAGAGCTCTGAAGAAATTCCATCCTCGTTCCATTTGACGGAACACTTTTACAGGTTATGTTTTCGAGTTGCGTAACCGGCTAATAGTCGAATATTTTTTCCCCACTTAGTACACCTGCACCGTTAGAAGGCAGGCGACCCCTTTCTAGGTCACAGGAACTCAAGCACAATGAGTGAAGCTTCAGATTTCCTCTTAGAAGATGATGTTTCTCCCTGATCGGAATTTTCTTTTCTTCTTTCTAATGTTTACTCAGCTCTCTTCGTTTTAACTGATTTTCGACTCTTTTTTTCTTTATTTCTGATCTGCAGGAAATGTTTTTCGTTTAGTTTTTTTTTCACTTTCTGTTCTCTGTTTAGACTTTTTCTTCTTTTGCGTTTCTTCACTTTTTTTAATATTCTCGATTCCTGGATTTATCTAGATTTTCATTTTCAATTGTATTTGTTCGGATTTGATTATAATCATTCGGATTTGTTTCATTGTTTCATATTTATTTGGATTTGTTCCGAATGTTTTTGTTTGGATGTGTTTATATTCTTTCAGATTGGTTCTAGTTTGTTTATACTTATTTCGATTTTTTATATTCGTTCGGACTGTTTCTAGTCCGTTTTCATATATTCGGATTTGCTTACATTGATTTGGATTTGTTTTGACTGTATTTGTTTGGATTTATTTCTATTCGTTCGGATTTGTTTATATTTATTTGGATTTGCCTACATTGATTTGGATTGGTTTTAATTTGTTTGTATACATTTGGATTCGTTTCAATTGTGTTGGTTTGGATTTGTTTATATTCGTTCGGATTTGTTCTACTTTGATTATATTTATTTGGATTTGCCTACATTCATCTGGATTTTGTTGTACTATATTTGCTTGGATTTGTTCATATTTGTTCGGATTGGTCCTATTTTATTTATATCTATTTGGATTTGTTTATATTCGTTCGGATTTGTTTTGATTTGTTTATATTTATTTGTATTTGTCTTTACTGTATTTGTTTGGATTTGATTATATTCGTTCGTATTGGTTCTACTTTGATTATATTCATTTGGATTTGCTTACGTTTATCTGGATTTTTTCGACTGTATTTGTTTATATTTGTTCGGGTTGGTTCTACTTCGTTCATATGTATTCGGATTTGCTTTCATTCGTTTGAATTTTTTACGACTGTATTTGTTTATGTTCATTCGTATTATTTCTACTTTGTTTATATTCATTGGGATTTGTTCGGATTCATTTGGAGTGAAAATTCATTTGGAATGTTTTTTTCGTATTTAATCAGATTCCCTTGGATCCTCCGGTTGTTTATGGAATTCCTCTAATTTATCGGGGTTTGTTACGATTTTTTGGGATTTTTTTCTAGATCTGCTCAGATTTATTTTGATCTTCGAATTCCTTTAAACTTTCTTTCATTCGATTAGATTTCTCTAGATTCTTTCAATTTCATTTGCCATATTCAGATTTGTATGGATTTGTTTTGATTTGATTAGATTTACTGGGATTTGCTTTAATTTTTCCGAATTTTTTGTTTTGTTTGTGTGGGTTTGTTTGGCTTTCTCACATTCGCTTGGAATTTTTCTTTTTTTTTCCGAATTGGTTTGGGTTTTCCAAGATTTTTTTGCTGTCACTTGTATTTAATTGTATTCAATTTTTTCATTATATGCATTCGGATTGATACGGATTTCTTTGAATCTACTTGGTTTTGGATATTGTTCTTACTTCTTCAGAATAATTTACATTTTATTGCATTTATTTTTATTTCTGCGGATTTGTTTTGATTTTCCAAGATTTGTTTGGATTTGTTTAGATCCGTTTTTTTATATCCATTCGGATTTGTTCGAATTTCTTCGAATTTGTATGGATTCATCTGGATGTATTTCGGATTATTCAGATTTAATAATTAATTGGAATATTGTTTCCATTTGTTTGGATCAATTCAGATTTGCTTGCATTAATTTTTATTCTTACGGATTTGTTTGTATTTTACAAGATTTACTTGGATTTGTTAGGATTTGGATGAGTTCATTCGGATTTATTTTGATTCGTTTGGATTTTTTTGATTTATTTGGTATTGTCGGATTTATCTGTATTTTTTTGTAATTGTACGGACAGGTTTTGATTTGTCTGAATTCGTTCCGATTCGCTTTCATTTTTTTTGTTTTTATAGAATTGGTTTGGATTTCCCAAGATTTGTTTGGATTTGTATCGATTCATTTGAATCTGTTTGGATTCAATTTTTTCTTTATATTCATTTGGATTTGTAGGGATTTCTTCGAATTTTTCGGTTTTGTATGGATCCATCTGGATTTATTTGAAATTATTCAGATTTATTTATCCATTCGAATAATGTTTTCACTTGTCTGGAATATTTTAGATTTGCTTGCATTTATTTTTATTTTTCCGGATTTGTTTCGATTTTCTCAGATTTGTTTGGATCAATTTAGATTTGCTTGCAATAATTATTTTTCCGGGTTTTTCTCTGGATTTCACGAGATTTGCTTGGATTTGTTAGGATTTGGATAGGTTCATTCGGATTTATTTTGATTCCTTTGGATTTTTCAGATTTATTTGGTTTCGCTTTGGTATTCTTGGATTTATTTATATTTGTTTGTATTTGTACGGACTTGTTTCGATTTGTTCCGATTTGCATGGATTTATCTGGATTCATTCAGATTTGCTTTAATCATTTCGAATTTCGTTTTATTTGTTTGGATTGATTCAAATTGGCTTGGATTGGTTTATATTTGTTTAATTTGTATTGGATTTGTTTGGATTTGACTATATTTGTTCGGATTTGTTTTTATTATATTAAATTTTTCCAAGATTTGTTTGTATTTGTGCAGACTTTTTTATTTTATAAGGATTTTTCCGGATTCATTTGATTTAATTTCGATCTTTTCCGATTTTTTGAGAATTGGTTAGATTTGCTGGGATTTTGCTTTAATTTTTTGTATTCGTTTGTATTCTTTCAGATTTTTTGGGATTCGTTCGCATTTACATCGATTCATTTAGGTTCATATGGAAATATTTGGATTTGTTTCAATTTTTCCGGATTTATTTTCGTTTTCATTTCTCTCTTTTTGTTTTCGCTTTCATTTTTTTCGAATTGATTTGGATTCTCCGAGATTAGTTTGGAATTATTATTATTCAGATATATTTATTCATTCAAATATTGTTTGCATTTGTTTGGAATAATTTGATTTGTTTGCATTAGTTTTTATTCTTCGGGATTCGTTTGGATTTCACAAGATTTTGTTGGATTTGTTTACATTTTTTTGGGTTTCTTCGACTTGGTTTGGATTTATTTTCATTTACTTCGACGCTTGTATCTGTTCTTATTTGTCTACATTTATTTAGATTTGCTTGATTTTGTTCGAATCCACTCCGATGTGTCTGGTTCTTTCTTGAATCCATTTCTTTTTTTATTTGATGAGCATTTATTAAAATTCACTTAGATTTATTTGGATTTGTTTTTTATTCATTTGATTTCTTTCATACTTATTTATTGGTTTGGATTTATTTGGATTGTACCGGATTATCTAAGTTTGTTTGTTATTGTTTAGATTGATTTTGATGTACTTGGATTTACAAAAGGCTTTGTATGCATTCAATTATTCTTTTTTTATCGGCTTGGATTTGTTTGTATTTGTCTGGATTAATTCGGAATAAATTGTATATTCCAGGATTTGTATAAATTTATTTGTATTATTTCAATTTGTTTGTATTGATTTGTATTGATTTGGATTTATTTTTGTTCCTTTATTTCCTCCATTCCCTTTATCATTTTTGTAATTTCTATCTCACTCCTTGGGGTAAAAGCTTTCACAGGTTACTTTTCAACCCGATTTCTATTGCGATTAGTAAGTATTGTTTACCTCTTCGGATTATCTAACGAAGGAAAGTGGTGCAAGGCCGCTTTCTTTCTCGGCCGACTGTTACCGGACAGAACTTGTGTATAAACACACTCTCATCTGCTGTTATTCTTTCTCTATACCTTCCACGGTGAAGTGGAATGAATCGTTAATCCCATCTCTTGATCGATCGATCCCATCCATCCCTGCACTAGCGAAAAACGTTCGTTCAGGCGGAAGTCTATTTTCTCCAGCCTTTCACGATCATACCACCTGCCGACCTCTCATGATTTACATACGTATCGGATATCTGTACGTTTATGAATGCCGACCTTTTACGTCTCTCTTTACCGCCTCTTGCTTTTATGGAAACATTTATCCCGGGCGAAATTCCACTCGTTTATAATTTTCCAAACTTATAATGTTTCGAAAGAGGTAAAACTATATCAAGGTATTTGGAATACTTCAAACTGGAGCAGTTTGAAATTTCCCGAACTGGAGTAGTTCGGAATGCCGAACTCTGGAGCCATTTGAAATACATCAAACTGGAGAAGTTTGGAATGCAAAACTCTGGAGCCATTTGTAATACCTCAAACTGGGAAAGTTTGGAATACCAAACTCAGGAGCCGTTTCGGATAACTCAAATAGGAGCAGTTTGGAATTAACTGGACTGGAGCAGTTTAGAATCCCAAACTCTGGAGCCATTTCGAATACCTCAAACTGGAGAAGTTTGGAATTTCAAACCCTGGAGCCATTTCGAATATCTCAAACAAAAGAAATTTGGAATCCAAACTCAGGAGCAATTACAAATACCTCCAACTGGAGCAGTTTGGAATTTCCCGGTTAGGACCAGTTTGGAATCCCAAACTCTGTCGCCATTTCCAATCCCTCTAACTGGAGAATTTTGGAATTTTCCGAATTGGAACAGTTTCGAAACCTGAACTCTGGAGGCATTTGGAATACCTCAAACTGGAGCATTTCGGGATTGGAACAGTTTGGAATTCCAAACTCTGAAGCCAATTGGAATACCTCAAACTGGAGCAGTTTAGGATCTCTAGTGGAGCAGTTTTAAATTCCATACTCTGGAGCCATTTGGAATATCTCAATCCGGAGAAGTTTGGAAATCCAAACTCTGGAGCTATTTGAAATATCTCAAACTGGACCAATTGGGAATTGGAAAATTTTGGAATTCAAAACTCTGAAGCCAATTGTAATACCTCAAACTGAAGCTGTTTAGGATCTCTCGAACTGGAGCAGTTTGAAATTCCATACTCTGGAGCCATTTGGAATATCTCAATTCGGAGAAGTTTAGAAATGCAAACTCTGGAGCTATATGGAATACCTCAAACTGGAGCATTTCAGAATTGGAACAGTTTGGAATTCCAAACTCTGAAGCCAATTGGAATTGCTCAAACTGGAGCAGCTTAGGATCTCTCGAACGAGAGCAGTTCAGGATCTCTCGAACTGGAGCCGTTTGAAATACCCCAAACTGGAAAAGTTTGGTATGCCAAACTCTGGAGCCATCTGGAATACCTCAAAATGAAGAAATTCAGAAACCAAACTCAGGAGCCATTTCGAATACCTCAAACTGGAGAAGTTTGGAATTTCAAACCCTCGAGCCATTTTGAATATCTCAAACTGAAGAAATTTGGAATCCAAACTCAGGAGCCATTACAAATACCTCCAAGTGGAGCAGTTTGGAAATTCCCAGTTAGGACCAGCCTGGAATCCCAAACTCTGTCGCCATTTCCAATCCCTCTAACTGGAGCATTTTGGAATTGTCCGAATTGGAGCAGTTTCGAAACCTGAACTCTGGAGGCATTTGGAATACCTCAAACTGGAGCATTTCGGGATTGGAACAGTTTGAAATTCCAAACTCTGAAGCCAATTGGAATACCTCAAAATGGAGCAGTTTAGGATCTCTAGTGGAGCAGTTTTAAATTCCATACTCTGGAGCCATTTGGAATATCTCAATCCGGAGAAGTTTGGAAATCCAAACTGTGGAGCTATTTGAAATATCTCAAACCGGACCATTTGGGAATTGGAACATTTTAGAATGCCAAACTCTGAAACCAATTGTAATACCTCAAACTGGAGCTGTTTAGGATCTCTCGAACTGGAGCAGTTTGAAATTCCATACTCTGGAGCCATTTGGAATATCTCAATCTAAAGAAATTTGGAAATGCAAACTCTGGAGCTATATGGAATACCTCAAACTGGAGCATTTCAGAATTGGAATAGTTTGGAATTCCAAACTCTGAAGCCAATTGGAATTGCTCAAACTGGAGCAGTTTAGGATCTCTCGAACGAGAGCAGTTCAGGATCTCTCGAACTGGAGCCGTTTGAAATACCCCAAACTGGAGAAGTTTGGAATGCCAAACTCTGGAGCCACCTGGAATACCTCAAACTGGAGAAATTTAAAAATCCAAACTCAGGAGCCATTACGAATACCTCAAACTGGAGAAATTTAGAAATCCAAACTCAGGAGCCATTACGAATACCTCAAATTGGAGCAGTTTGGAATTTCCCGGTTAGGACCAGTTTGAAATCCCAAACCCTGTTGCCATTTTGAATTCCTCAAACTGGAGCATTTGGGAATTTTCCGAATTGGAGCAGTTTGGAAACCCAAACTCTAGAGGCATTTGGAATACCTCAAACTGGAGCATTTTGGAATAGGAACAGTTTGGAATTCCAAACTCTGAAGCCAATTGTAATACCTCAAACTGGAGCAGTTAAGGATCTTCCGAACTGGAGCAGTTTGAAATTCCATACTCTCGAGACATTTAGAATACCTCAAACTGGAGAATTGGAAACCCAAACTCTGGAGCTATTTGGGATATCTTAAACTGGAGCATTTCGGTTGGAATCCCAAACTCTGAAGTCAATTGTAATACCTCAAACTGGAGCACTCTTGAAATTTCCCGAACTTGCGCAGTTTGGAATCACAAACCTTGAAGCATTTAGGAATACCTCAAACTGCAGCAGTTTTACCTAGATTTGTTTGGATTTTTCAGTACTGTTAAGATATGCTTGGTTTTTTTTTTCATTCATTTGGATTCATCTAATTTTGCTTGTTTTTTTTCTTCAGTTTATTGATTTCTACATCTGTCCTCTTATGTTTGGATTTGCTCGGACCTGTTTAGATTTGTTTGTATTTGTATGGATTCATTTCAATTTTGAATATGTTTTCATTTTTTCAGCGTAGTTCAGACTATCTTGGATTTGTTTGGGCTTCTAAGGATAAGGATTATTCAAAATTGGTTTGAATCTATTTGTATTTATCCAGATTTGTTTATATTTGTTTGGACTATTTACGAATATTTTGGATTTATATTGATTCATTTCTATTTGTTTCCATTCATTTTGGTTCCATTCATTTTGGTTCCATTCATTTTGGTTCCATTCATATTCAATCTATTTATTCGTATTTCTTTGGATTGGTCTGGATTTTTTTCACTTCAGATTTATTCAAATTCCTTTCGATTCGCTTGGAATTGTTTTATTTATTTAGATTTGTTTGTGTTTATGAGAGATGCATTGGTATTTTTCAGAATCATTCGGATAATCTATATTTTTCTGGAATTATTTGTCATGATTTGTATTCATTCGGATTTGATTGGATTCATTTGGATATGTTTGCCTTCTTTTAGATTTGTTAAGATTTTTTAGATTCATTTGAATTTGTTTTCATTTCTCTCGATTTGTTCGGACTTTTTTTGATTCTTTTGAATTTCTATGGATGAGGATTATTCAGAATTTATTCAAATTCTTCAGATTTGTTTGGATTTGTTTGGACTATTTTCAATTTATTTGGATTCATATTGATTCATTTGTATTTTTTTGTTTTCATTTAAATTTGTTTCGATTTGTTTGGTTTTGTTTAGATATGCTTGGACTTTTTTCATTTACTTTTATTTGTTTGGATTTATCTATTTTTGTCTATTTTTTTTTCGTTTGCGGATTCCCTGTATCTGTTCTTATTTATTTGGATTTGCTTGGATATAGTTAGATTTGCTTGTCTTTGTATGGATTCATTTGAATTTATTTGAATTTGTCTGGACTTGTTTAGATTTATTCGGATTTGTCTTGACTCATTTGGATTAAAATTGATTTATTTTTTTCTGTATTTATTTGTTCTTGTTCCTACCTCGGATTTGCATGGATTCATCTGAATTCACTTGGAATTATTCAAATTTGTTTCAGTCATTTTGAATATGTTTTATCTTCTTAGATTTTTTCAGATTTGTTTGGCTTCGATCATATTTTTTTTCTCTTGATTTGTTTGTATTTTTCTTTTATTATATTGCATCAGATATGTTCAAGGTTTTCAAGACTTGTTTAAATATCATCAAATTCATTTTTTTATACTGTAATATTTATGTATGATATAAATATAAATGAATATAATATAGAAGATATATTTATTTTATGAGGATTTTGTCGATTTTATTCGAATCATTTTGATGTTTTCTTATTTACTCGGATTTTTTTTAAATCGGTTGAATTTTTTTTGTATTTAAAAAAAAATTAATTTGAATTTCTTGGATTTGATCAGATATATTCGGATTTTTTTTGTTCTTGTAAATTTGTTTGAAATTGTCTAGTAGTTTTTGATTTGTTTAGATTCCTCCGGATTGATTTGCATGTGATTGTATTCCTTTTTATTTATTTGTACTTATTGGTTCTTTTGGTTTTGTTTTGATTCATTTTTATATATTTGGATGTATATGGATTTGTATGCATTCAAATTTTTTTGCATTTACTTGGATCTTTTGTATTTGTCTCGATTGACTCGGAATAAATTGAATTTATTAGGTTGACTTGTTTAGGTTTGTAGGAATATGAGGGGCTTCTTTGCGCATTTTCAAAATTTCTGGATTGGTTTGGATGAACTATGTATATTTTTTGGATTTCTTTGGAATTAATTTGTATTTATTTGGGTTCAATCGGATTCATTTGGATTTGTTTGTATTCGCTCAGATTTGTTCAGATTTTTTGGATTTGTTTGGATTTCTATGGATAAGGATTATTCAGAATTTTTTGAATATTTTCGAATTTATTAAGATTTGTTTAGATTCGTTTGAACTATTTTATAATTACTTGGATTTTTATAGATTCATTAAAATTTGTTTATATTCGTTTCGGTCGGGATGGACTTGTTTGGATTTTTTTACATTTGCTTCATTTATTCGTATTTCTTTGGATTTGTTTGGATTAATTACAGCATATATTTATTCAGAATGCTTTGAATTTGTTCAGAATTGTTCGATTTGTTTAAATTTGTTCAGAGTATTTTCAATTTATTTGGATTTTTATTGATTCACTCGTATATGTTCTGGTTTGGATTGACTTGTTTGGATTAATTTAAATTTTCTTCATTTATACGTATTTTTTTGGACTGATCTGGATCTTTTTAGTTCAGATTTATTCAGACTGCTTTGAATTTTTTAAGATTTGTTGGATTTGCTTGGATTTGTTTAGACTATTTTCAATTTATTTGTATTCATCCATTTGTATTTGTTTGTATTTGTTTTGGATTGGTTTGGCATGTTTTGATTTATTTACATTTGCTTCATTTATGCGTATTTCTTCGGATTTGTTTGGATTTATTTCAGTTTGGATTTAGTCAGAATGCTTCGAATTTGTTGAGAATTGTTCGATTTGTTTGGATTTGTTTAGAGTATTTTCAATTTCTTTGTATTCATTCATTTGTATTTGTTTCTATTCCTTTTGGATTGGTTGGACTTGTTTGGATTTATTTACATTTGCTTCATTTATGCGTATTTCTTTGGATTTGTTTGGATTTATTTCAGTTTAGATTTAGTCAGAATGCTTCGAATTTGTTAAGAATTGTTCGATTTGTTTGGATTTGCTTAGAGTATTTTCAATTTATTTGTATTCATTCATTTGTATTGGTTTGTATTTCTTTTGGATTGGTTGGACTTGTTTGGATTTATTTACATTTGCTTCATTTATGCGTATTTCTTTGGATTTGTTTGGATTTATTTCAGTTTAGATTTAGTCAGAATGCTTCGAATTTGTTAAGAATTGTTCGATTT
>WSXT02182161.1:0-21036 GCA_011762715.2 Neuroterus valhalla | reverse complement strand
ATTTCTAGCGACTTTC
The DNA here is from genome assembly GCA_011762715.2 of Neuroterus valhalla. Lineage (NCBI taxonomy): Eukaryota > Metazoa > Arthropoda > Insecta > Hymenoptera > Cynipidae > Neuroterus > Neuroterus valhalla. The sequence continues at coordinate 21,020 of WSXT02182161.1, read as the reverse complement.
AAACGAGTTAAAGAGAATTCAAAATCCAAACGTAGCTACAAGTCTTCTACAGGATTTAGAAGAATTACATACATTTATAGAAAATTCTAGAGGACTGACGAGTATTTCACATATCTCTAGCGAACACATTCTACAGATACTACAAAATTCAACAGTGTTCACGAGTCTCCTATAGAGTTCAAGAGAATTCCAGCGATTTCCAGAGAATTCCACAAAAATTCTTAATAAATCTACAGATTTTTGAAAAACTTCCAAAATTTGAATGACTTCTACAGAATTCAGCAGAATTCAGGAGCCTTTTACAGAATTTCAGAAAATTTTTCAGATTTATAAAGAATTCTACAAGAATTTAAAAAAACAAAAAAAAATTGTTATTATTTTCGACTCCATTTTTTTTCGGAATCCAAAAATATAAAAATGTATTCCGAATACCGGGACACCCTGTTTTCCAACACAAAAATTTACTTGAATTATATTCTTTCGAATGAAGAGGTTATTTTTAAGGTATCTTTTTATCCATAATAAAAATTATTTAAACTGGTCTTTTGATAAAAAATGGAATCGGATGTTTTCTTAAAAAATTTTGCAGTCTTGAAAAGAGAATTTTGTTCAAGGAGTTTTTTTGCATTGGGATGTATCATCTCGCCTCAAGTATTATCAAATTGGATCAAAATATTATGATCGATTTCATACATTTCTATAAATGCAAAAGGATCTAACTTAATACGCTCAATAGAGCGTAACGTCCACAAAAATGAAAATCTTGAAAAGTTCCTTACGCCTAAAATGTTTCTCATACATATATAGAAGAACAATAACATATTCTGATATTCCTAATTTGTATTCGCTCTCCTCATAAAATATATTTGCTCATTCTATGAATCTACTAGAGACTAAGACTCGAAAGATTTGTTCATGAAAAAAGGTTGATTTTATTCTCCAAATTTTGTTGAAAATGATTCAATTTAAAAATAATTTCGAATCGGAAAAAATGGGACAGACGCCAAAGGGTACCCCTGGCTGAACCTGGTCGTGTTAGAAACCAGTTAAAAATGAAATTGGGCCTTTGCACTGTTTCTATGAATATCTCAAGGTGGCCCCGCCCTTTGAAACTGCGTAAAGTAATAATTTCATGAAGCCGGCCAAAGCCGGTTCAAGGTGGCAAAAAGAAAGACCAAGAAATATATAGCAAAAAAAGACATAAAAAAAGGCGAGGAGAGAGGAAATATTTGTGTTTGTGTGCGTGGGAGAAAAGAAGGATAAAAAAGAAGGAAGAAATGGAGGGACGTGTTAAAAGAATGGGAACTAAAATAGTCTCCTGGAATCCAAACGAAGGAAAAACTCATTCCGTCTGCTTGCCCGCAGCCAGGGTTGCTCCATTGTGGAACGGCCAACTATTGTGTAGTTCGCGGTATAACCGCGAACTCGTTCATTTTTCTACTCTTTTCTTCCCTCACTCCTTTGATTCTTTTCCTATTTTCTGCAGCCTGTTGAAAAGTAACGTAGTCTTCACACAGTGGGGAACAGAGTGACTTTTTTTGGTTCAAAATAACGTACAGCCCAAAAATATTAACTGATTTGGGCAAAAAGAATTTGAAAAAAAGCTGATAAGATTTCTGAGAGAATTGTCGAGTCCTATTTGTAGAATAGGCCATCGATTTTCTTATAAATAAAAAAGTATCGTGGAAGAAATGGCAGATTTTCATATCTGACGTTCCCGGTGCTCGTCAATGACAGGAAAATAGTTGAAATCGCTTAAGTTTTCATAATTTTACATTTTTTTAGTTTTAATGCAAATAGACATAATAAAACCAATATAATGCTGGAAAAACACCATCATATGATTATTGGTATTGTTAGAGGAAAATTTTTAAACGGGTTAAGGCAATTGATTCAGTGATCCCATAACTATTTTTGACAAATTTGTAAAACAAATGCACTATTAAGGCTCTTGTCGGCAGGACAGTTTGTTGTTTTCCGATGTCAACCCTTTTCATAAAAGGAATTTATAATGATTTCAGAAGAATCGACAATTTCTCTATCGAATACCGGTTTCTTAAATGAATTTATTAAAAAAATGCAATAATGGGGCATATGTCTACGGAAAATTACGTTTATTTCTATGTAAATTTCTTATCGATGAATATTCAACTGAATCTTCAAGTATTCAGTCTTACGGTCATCATTCGAGTCAACAAAAAGGAAGACATAAAAAACATGTCGAAAACACATTTTTATCGAAACTTTAAATCCTCTCCTCAACGTTCCGACCACACTGTGAGTCTTCTTAAAGAGTCGATACACACATCTATAATATACTAAAAAATACTTTGTTCCTAAAAGAATATTAAACTAAATAGTTAAAAAATTTCTCACACAAACTGCGGTAGTGGTTTTTTTAAACGAAAACAATTTTTAATCAACATACCTTAGTCAGACAATAAAACATGTAATGTCTTTTTATAAAGAAGAAGTCATTTCAAATGATTTGAGAATAAAACCGTTGTTTTTTCCAAATTGAAGCCTCAAAGATGATGGAGAGGCTCCAATAATTTATGGAAATTTCACATGATATAATACGATGTTTAAAGATAGACGATACAAGACGAACTGTTTTGAAAAGTCGTTTCCAATAAATTTCTAATGGAAAGGCGCGCCAAAGCTTCAGAATAAATTGAATGACATATTATTGAATCGAACAGAAGGAATCTTAATTATTAAAGCATGATGCTCTGATAAATTTGGTTTATATTCATAATTTCTGTTTTTAAATTTATTGAAGTTTTGATATATTTATTGATAAAAATTGATTCGATGATACGTCTCTTGAAAATATTATTTTCTCTGGCCAAAATTTTACTATTATCAAAATAAAAAATATGGTTATATTTCCATGAGTGTTGGGATCAGCCGGTGTTGAAATTTCCAATTCTACAATCCTTTCATGATCATAGATTCTACTTTCTAGCTTCTTGCTAGTTTCACCTATGCATTGTTTATCCCGACCAGTAAAATTTATCAAATATACAACATTGGACAAATTTTCTTCAGTGTTAGTATCTTCTTTGTTGGTAAATAATTTATATGTAGTATTGGTATTCTTAAAATAAACGTTAATATTAAACTTCTTCAAGGGGGGAAATAGGTTCAGAAAGGAGTTTTTTTTCAAGATTTTCGTGATTTTTTTTGGCAGTGAAGGAATGAATGTAATTTATTTATACTTTATGGACATTTTTTACATATATTCAAAAAGAAATCGTGAAATTTTCGAATTTTTTTATTGAGAAACATGGAAGATTTCGTCTGCTGCCCATTAGGCGTCACAATTGAAACTTGTGCACTTGTGTGCACTTGGTGCTTGTGTACATTCTGGAGGCCACAGTTTATATCCGAAATCAATAAGGTTAAAAAATTTAACTTCGGCACATATATGGTTTCTATTTGAACCTTATTCTGGAAAGAAAAAATTAAAATTCAATTTTTTATGGGTGTGTGAACAGGAGCCATTGATTTTTGGACGCTTTTTCATCACTTTTCTTGCGTTTAAAAAATACTCAAAACCATAATAGAACTACGGATTTAGGTTCAAATAGAAGGTACTGATATGAAAAAAAGTGTTAAGTATGAGAATGATTGATACAAAACTTTTTGAGCTAGAGTGTACACAAATCTCAAAAATGTCGTTCACTTACTGGTTGATCGGCGATTTCAACACCATATATTTATCCTCTTTCTTGTTAAAAAATTCCATTTTGAGCTTGCATTTCATGACCGTCCGACTTTACGTACCGTACGGTCTGACACGTACGCGGAGACTTCTACGTAAAGACGATTACAAAACCAGAACGAATTGAAATTGCCCATTAAAACTTTGGGAAAATATTCTTCGATAGTTTTACTAACAATCTATGAAATAGAAAAAAATCCGATTTTTCGAAGCGTCTAAACCTATTTCCCCCCTTGAGGATCTCCTTAATCTTTCGGAAAGACCTTGAACGTATGGCAAGGTAACATTCAGATTAGTTTTTTTTGTCATTTTCTAACCATCTCTTTTTCTTTTTTTCAATAATGGATGTATCATAAATTTCGTTGAAACGTTCCTTGATGACATTTTCTATAAGCGGCAATGGATGATTGTTTGATTTTAAAATGGCTTTCAATTGGTCCAAATTTTCTTTTCTATATTTTATGTCACTTATCTTAATACAACGGTCGACCAAACCTTTTATCAAACCAATCTTTTGACTGAACAAATGATAGGATTCATAATTTAAGTAACATCCTGACCACGATGGTTGGAACAATTGTTAATATGTCATCAACGTAACGTTTGTACAAAATTGGTTTTTGAGATAATTTCAATAGGGCTCTATTTTTAACATCTTCCATGACCAAGTTTGATACTAATGGAGACAAAGGAGATCCTATTGGAAAACCTGATAGTTGCTTAAGAAATTTATCATTGAAGGAAAAAACTGTGTTAATAAAAACAGTTCTCACAGCGATTAAAATTTCATTTTTCGATATTTTTGTTAAATTTTTATACAAATGTAATTTTTCTTTAATGCAATCAAGCGCTAAATCAAGAGGTATATTGTCGAACATTGAGATGACATCTAAAGAAACTAATGAATGAGCAGGAGGTATTTTAATGTTACTGATTTTTGTTTCAATTCCCAGCTATTTTTTATAAACGCGTCAGTTTTTCCTGAAAATGGTTTTAAAATATTTGAAAGGTATCTCGCTACATTTTAGGTTGGTGATCCAATTGTAGGAACAATTAATCTCTAGTTTAGACCAGGTTCGTGTACTTTTGGGAGTGCATAAGCCTTTGCCACTTAATTGATGTATCTCTTTTTTTCCTATCTACAAACAATATCATTACATTCGTTTTCAACTGTTGGAACTAAATTTGTTTTTACATTATTGTATAAATTATTATTCTTCAATATGTTTCCTATAGTCGAGTTGTAATCATTCTTATTCGCTGCCACCATAATGTTGCCCTTTTCGGCTTTTACGAATAGCAAATCTTTATGGTTCTTTTGGTAATTTAGGATATCCCCTGTGATTTTATTTTCATTTTTAAATTTATTATTTCTGTTGTGATTTGAAATCAATTGATTAATTATTGGAACTTTCAATATTCGCTTTTGATATTGTTAACAGGAATTTTATTTTGTTAGTACTGTAGGGGACACCAAATTTATTTCCCAAGGGTAAGGATTCAGCAATTTCATTAGGGAGTTTTACATTTGAAACATTTTTGAAACACTTTCCAATCCTAAATTCTCGAAGTTTAATATTAGTTTCAATGTTTTTATATTTTAACCATCGGAACTTTTTGATACAATCATTTCTGACGTTAAATTTTAATTTTTCTAATGCCCCAAATTTTGAATCAAAGAACAGTTGTAACGAATCTTCATTAATCTTCCTGAACAAACGATATTTCAAATAATTAGAAATATTACCTGCTTCTTTAATTTTTTGGAATACATCATAAATTCCAGAATTCAAAAATTTTCTTTGAGTGTTAAGTATAGTATTGTGTAATTTGAAAGTGACTCTATGGTGTGAATTGTGGATTTTTAATTTATTTGTGTGATGCAGAATGTGAGCTGGAATAAGGGTTTGTTTGCGACATTTTATCAAAAGCGGACGTTTTCCTTTAAGAAGAACAAGTCGACGTTGAAATTTGATCCAATTTAATCCATTATTACCAGTACGTTACTGACCTTGTAATGATAATATATGTAACCAAAATTTCAGTTGAACTGATCCAAAACTGTTATACTCCTTTCTTCGACCGTTTGTATTAATCGATAAATTTTCAAGTGAATCTCCAAGTATTCGGTCTCACGGTCATTATACGGTCTCATTCCAGGATCATCATGATGATTTTCATGAATTCCATGATTTGATGATTATTCTTATGATCTTTTTCAGGAAAATTCATTATTAGCCATTTGTCAGGAAAAAAATTCGTTTCTTTCAATGAAAGTCCTTTCATTTGAGAACTTCATGACATATTCAGCAACATCCATAATAAGTGGGTAAATTTTACAATCTATTCAAAACTACTTTAATGAACAAATGCATTATTCAGGCATTCGTCGATAGAAAAATCCGTTTTCCGATGTCAATTTTCAAATTGGAAACTTCTTGATAAGTTTGGAAAAATCCCTAATTTATTGACCATTCTTATTATTCTTCGAAACAAATTTTATAAACAAATCCATTATTCGGGCCTTTGTCAGCAGAAAAATGTGTTGTTTTCCGGATTCAACCCATTTCAATCAGAAAATTTATAACAATTTCAGCAGAATTCATAATTTTTCTATCGGATTCCGGTTTTAAAAAGAAATTCAATAAAACAATGCATTATTGGGGCTTATGTCGAGGAAAATTACGTTTTTTTCTATGAAAATTTTTCCATTCAGAGACTCTATGGTGATTTTCGTAAATTTCAAGAATTGTTGATTATTCTTATGATCTTCTTCGAAAAAATGCATGATTGAGCCATTTGTCAGGAAAAAAATTTGTTTCTTTCAATGACAGTCCTTTCATTTGGGAACTTTATGAAAATCTCAGCTACATTTCTAATTAGTGGATCAATTTTCTAAATAATTTTTAACAAATTCATTACACAAATGCATTATTCAGGCATAAGTGGATAGAAAAATCCGTTTTCCGATGTCAGTTTTCGAATTGGAAACTTCATGACGATTTTATAAAAATTCATAATTTATTGACCATTCTTGTCATTATTCAGAACAAATTTGATAAACAAATGCATTATTTGAGCATTTGTTGGCAGAAAAGTTTGTTCCTTTTGATGGCAGTTCTTTTTATTTGGGAACTTGATGATAATTCCAGCAAAACTAATAATATTTTCATCCACGTTATTATTTTTTAACCTGATTCATGATATGTTGATTATTCTTTTGATTTTTTCAAACAAATGCATCATTCAGGCATGAGTCTCAGTTGCGATTCTCGTGACGGTTCAAGATATTGAAAGTTAGTTCATATGTTTTATTATTTTTGATGCAAATTTCATGAACAGATGCATTAACTAAGTATTTGTCGACAATAAAATCCGTTCTCCGATGTCAGTTCCTGAATTGGGAACTTCATAATAATTTGAGCAAAATTCATGATAAGCTGATTATTCCTATGATTTTTTCAACAAAGTCAATAAACAAATTCATTAGAATGCATTCTGATGATTTTGTTGATTTTTTTAATAGGGACAGGGGGGTGGGCTGAGGCATAGGCTCCGGACCAACTCCGTCTGGTTGCGGCTTCGGTACCCACCTCGCACTCTGGAAGAGTTTCAGCGGTCCACAGAGTCACGAGTCCGGTATCGCTAGGACAAATGAGGTTCTCTAAGTACTAGGGAGCTTCTGCTCTCGGTGTTTTGGAACCTACCTCAAATTTAGGTCAAGCGTGGCAACTCTAGTCGAAAGTGCATCTTAAATTTTTGTCTACTCAAACGTACTATATTTTTTCGAGCAGAATTGATAAATTGTGCAACATATTATGAAACCAGCCTTTTTTTAAATTTCTTCGCTGATATTATTAATGAGGGATGCGTAAAGTTTCATATTTGACTCATACTCGTAGTAAGTTGTCATGGAAACATGACATGGTGGCCCATTCTACAATATCGACGCTTGTGAGACTCAGCTGTTTTTTCAAGGGTTAGATTCAACGAAGTTTAATTAAAATTTCCGCTTTCTTTGTCCAGTAGGCTCAATAATAAACCTTTATAATTGGACGTGTACAAATTACGTAAGGGATTTTTTCGAATTTTGACCCAATATTTCGCCCCCTCCCCTCCCCAAGCGCCTTACGTAATTCGTGCAAGTCCCCTAATCGGAGAAGGAGAGTTTAATGCATAATGTATCCAATTTCGAGTTTTCAAAGTTGGTGTTGGATCCATACGGAAACCTCCAAATGGCGTGTCTCTCTTGGTCATCCTCACTCTCTCCTCCAAGCTCACTTCGGGTTACTCTCATCACAGTCAGTACGCCTGTAGCCTCTGCACGGACAATACATGGTAAATAAATAGTGTTGCAAAGTGAAAACCTGCCTGGATCATTTGAACCTAACTCAACCTTTCAACATTGGTCCATCGAGCCGGAAGCTTGTCGGTTCTTGTGGTGATACTTTCCGGGGGGAAGACCTTTGAGTCTCAACCGGCTGGCAATCAGCAGCCTTGAGTTGTTAAACGGACATTGCAGCGACTTCTCGAAAAACCACGTAGATCTCCTTAACCACCCAGAACCACAGGACAGCGAGAACTTTATCCACGATGACTATTCAGCGGCCGAGGAACTTCACACCACTGCGAAAGGTCGACCAAACGATGTAAATACCCGCTCTGAGACCGCTTTCATTGGAGATTCAAGTTCAGTTCAAGGTGTCCGAAGATCGGCCAGATTGCCGAGGATCAAGGTGCCCAAGTTCAGTGGGCGCCGGCAGGACTGGGAGTCGTTCCGAGACCTCTTCCGCGCAGTAGTTCACGACGACTCAACCTTGAACGACGTCGAAAAGCTATTCTTCCTCAAGAATATTCAACAATAGGGCCCTGAAGGAAGAGTCTTCAGCAGGGATTCAGCGAATATTTGATGAGCTGGAACGACATCGCAGTCGACTTGCTTCCCTCGGCCGTCCATTCGCTCATTGGGACAATTGGTTCGTCACAGCAGCAAGCCTCAGCATGGACCCAAGCACCAGGTGTGGTTGGGAGGAGGAAATCAGCTGAGCCGAAGATAAGATGCAGCAGATATGACTAGCCGTTCTGCCCACGGCCCTAATCATCATCGGGGGAGGTTGACATCGCAAGGATAGGGTCCGCGCCCTGCTAGACCCGTGCTCAGAGGCTACTCTTGTTAACATCAACATCGCCAAATGAATGGGCGACGGCCTCGAACGAATCGGCATAGGTGTGGCTGGGATTTCGGGGTCGACTGTAGACTCTGCCCGTCTACGCACCTGCCTGCACCTCTACCACAAGTCTCTAGACACCCCGCTTCGCTTTGAGGCCTACGGAATTTGAAACATCGGTATCATCACGCCATCCCTGCCCTTGCGGGCCGGGGCAGCAAATCTTGCCTGAGGACTCCAGTTGGACGACCCCACGTTCGACACTCCGGAGGGAATGAACATCGTCCTTGGCGCCAACGTTAATGGACACTCAGACACCATGTCACGAGAGAATAGTCGAGCTCGTGTAGCGCTTTTGGTCACTGGAGGAGGTACCTCGGGCTTCCCGAATGTCCATGGCAAATGCTGAGTGCAAGCGCTTGTTCACTGAGGGACAAAGGCGTGACTCGAACAGGCGATACATCGTGCCCCTTCCTCTCAAAGCGGACGGAGCTCCTTGCCTTGGAGAGGGTCTGGTCGAAGCTCAGGTCGCGCTGGCAATGATGCAACACCACAAGCGACGCATGCTCGCTAACGCGTACATACAATTTATGGAGGACTACGTCAATCACAGCCAAATGCGGCCCATCACGCCAGAAGAAAGACAAGACCGCCAAACGCCAGCATGCTACATTTGCCATCACGGGATTTGGCAATGGAGTGACAAAGGGGAAAACTACGGGTGGTGTTCCACGCTTCCCGTCCAACAACCAGCGGATACAGTCTCAACGACGTGATGTATGCCAGCCCCAAGCTCCAGAATGACCTCGCTACCGTAGTCATCGGTTGGAGAAACTCGACGAATCGTCTTCTGCGCTGACGTCAGGTTGATGTTCCGACGGATCCGGGTCCGACCCCAGGACGTCCACCTCCAGCGGATCTTGTGGAGCCCAAGCCCTGATATCCCGGCCATTCATTACGCCCTCCTCACAGTAACCTACGGAGAGGCCAGCACACCGTACTTGTCATTGCGGACTATGAGGCAACTCTGCAGGAATGAGGGTGCCAAACTTCCCGAAGCCGTCGGCGCAGGGACCTGTACGTCGACGACTTCTTCAGCGGCGCTGACGACATCGAATCAGTGCACAATTGCCGCGATCAACTAATCACACATCTCAAAGCGGCCGGCCTTGTCCTCAAAAGGAAACGATGAAGGAGGTGGACAGGATCATCATCCCACGCTGGATCCGACAACACAAGCATCAAGGAATCGAGCTGCATACCTCCGTGGATACAAGTTGCCGAGCAGCAGCCGCGGCACTGAGTCCAGAACCAGCGACCAAGAAGGAGGAAATGCTACGATCCGCTTGCTCTGGGTGAAGACTAAGCTATTGTCTATCAGAAGCCTTGCTCATCAGGGCATAACCTGACACTTTATCCCATCCTCGGCGCCTCACTTTGGTTGACTTTCGGAGGAGGGCATCGGGTCTGCGGAACCTCAGCTGTGACGAGTCGCTGGGCCCCATAAGCTCACTTTCGACGAGTTCTCCACGCTGCTCGTCAACATTGAGAGGGTCCCGAATTGCAGACCCCTCACACAACTCACCGGCGACTCTGACGATATCGAAGCCTTGATGCCTGCTCACTTCCTGACCGGCAAGCCGCTCACCCCTGTGCCACGACCCTCCATGGCTGCCCATCCCTGTTCACTCTACGCACTGCAATTGGGTCAAGGGGCTCTGTGACCACCTCTGGCCGCGCTGGAGCCGTGAATATTTAAATACTTTGCAACAAAGAACCAAGTGGACCACGCCCCGCTGAAATCTTGCGGTCGGCGACATGGTTATCATCATCGACCCTTCCCTTATCAGGCCAAACGGGAGCTGGACACTGGGGCGGATCAATGCTATTCAAACCGGGCCGGACCGTCTTGTTTGTGTTGCCACTGTCCACAACGCAGACAGCTCATACACGCGACCCATTACAAAGCTAGTGAAACTGACAGTAAAGGCCCAGGACCAGGACAGCGGATCCCTCGACCAACAGGCTCCCAGCCAGCAGCCCGCTGACCATCAGCAGGGGGATCAACCGCTCACGATAAGCGGCTCTCAACCTCCTGACGCACTTGGACACGGCTGGTCTCTCTTGGTCATCCCCACTCTCTCCTCCGAGCTCACTTCGCGGTACTCTCATCACAGTCAGTACGCTTGTGCCTTGTAGCCTTTGCACGGGCAATACATGGTGAATAAATAGCGTTACAAACTGAAAACCTGCCTGGATCATTTGAACCTAACTCAACCTTTCAACAGTTGGATTTCGGCGTTGTAAAAAATCAAAATGTGAGATGGCGCGAAGTATCTTCTATCGGATGCATGCAAATTCAGCATTAAGTTTCAAAAATGATTACTTCAGCGTTTCTGAAGTAATGATTTTCGAAACTGAAATCATTAACTGATACCACTAGAGGGTTTGACGTTTTCACAAAGAAACGTATTTTATATTCTTCTATAACATATTTTAAATCCAGTTTCTAAAGTTGGACTACCTAGCTAGGCTCAACTCTTCTCAAGATGTAGGTCTCCCTCGCTACTAAATTAGTCAAGAAGTGTTGCAGGAATAGGAGAGAGGTTATACTAAAACCCCATAGCCTGGAAAAGTGAGTTAGTATAAACAAAAATTTCAATCAACAAATGCAGTTATCAGGCATTTCTCTTCAGGAAAATTCCTTTTTTTCCGGTGTTAACTCTACCAATTAGGAACTTCATGTTGAATTCATCAGAACTCATGATTTTTATTAAATCTTGTAGTTTTTTCAAACAAACTTCATGAGCGGAGACATTATTGAGACATTTGTCGACGAAGAAATTATTTCTTCAATATCAATTTCTTTAAGAAGGAATTTGATTTACAAATAATGCATTATCTGGGAATAATTGAAATTTCAAAAATTTATGAAGGATGGCAACTGCGGGTTCACATGTTATATCCCCCCCTCCCCCCTCCTGTCGTCGGCCCTGATAATGCACTATTTTTGGATCATTGGAAATCATCATTTTACGCCTAAGATGTTATCAAATATTATTGGCCGTAGCCTTAGGATAAAAAGAAAAGCCCAAAAAGGGCCAGAGGACTAATAGAGAAATACAAGCTGAATTATTATGGTGCAGTTTCATGAAACAGAAATCCTAGAATCGATTAAAAATTATGAGTTTTGCTAGAATCGTTACAAAGTTACTACCTAAAAAATCTGCCCGCAGCGCGGGCAGATTCTCATTGTGCGCTTTGCTCGCAAGTTTGAGTGCGCCTAGGGCGCACGTGTTGTGGATATTGCGCTTCGCGCTCGATGGTAATCTCACTTCGCGTTCCGCGCTCGGTTATGGATTTACCTTGCGCTACGCGCTTGGCTTTTATACATCCTTACAGTTGTATATAGAGCTTGTGAAACTCGAAAGCTAAATGTCGACCACTTTAATTTGATAAGTGTGAAATCTCTTTTGTTAAAGCTTCTCCGGCTTTAACGAATAAATTCTCATCGCGTGTTTTTTGCTGCGCACCCGATTAAAGTATGTCCAAAGCGGTAGAGAAGTTTTGTTGCCTAATTTTTTTTCACATGTTGTGCAGTTTTTCTAGAAATTCAATTTTTCAATTTTTGAGTTCATTTTTCACGATTGAAACAAAAACAACGCGCCCAATGGCAGAAATTATAACCAATTTACAAGCATTTTTCGAGTGAATAACTTTTCTCTATCAATCTTCTGTATTAGCCTCAGTCATTTTTGCAAAAGTTTAATTATTTCATTTTCATAGTTATTTTTCCTGATTGAAATGAATTCATTTTATGGTTCTTAAAAAATGAAGCAAAAACTACTTGTCCTATCAAAAAGTTAGTTGTACCAAATTTGTAGATCTTTTTTGGTGCACAAGTTTGGTTTGTTTATATTTTTCCGTACCTTGCATAGTTTGACAAAAAAATAAATTTTTCAATTTTTAATTATTTTTTGTGCGACCAAAATTTGAATTTCCGATTTTTCGAGAAAACTCGAAAAGTAGTGTAGATCATCCTGGAGGATCCCCAAAAAGAAACTTTTTTTTTTCTTTAAACTTTTTTTCATATCATAAATTCCACGAAAGCAATTTTCACATAAAACCAATACCTTCTTATTCTGATGCTTATGTAAAAAGTTAACATCCTGTCAAAATGAACTTTTCTATCGACAAATGCCTCAATAATGAATTTTTATATTGAATTGGATTTTAAAAATAATGAAATTTGTGGATTCATTATGAATTATGCTAAAATTGTTATAAAGTTTTTGAATAAAGGAAATGACATTGTAAAAAACGCATTTTTCTAGTCAAAGAATTCCTGACCAATGCATTCATCAATCAAATTTGTTCAAAACATCAACCTCGTGCGGAAATCGCCAGGTATCTTCCCTGTTACAGGCTTGGCCGAGGCCGGGGGGCCTCTATCCTAGCCCTTGCTTATTTTTTTTTATAATGGATCAAAATCGAGCCCGGCTAGATAGGTAGTGGCAAGGTTTCTCAAATTAATGGCCGATGGCGTTAAATTATTCTGTGCATTATCCCATTTCCACTACAAAACATTGTGTTTGTTCACAAAAGTATCATTTTGGGAAGTTACAAAATGCCTCAAATAATAAAAAGCACTCGCAGAGTCATGAGATATCGAGCAAGAACAAGTATTCCATATCGACGTGTTGATTTCGAAAGTGAGTAAATTGATTTCAATAATCATATGTAGATATTACGGTAGTTTAATTCTAACCTCTAAGTAACGATCTTATAAGTATATCGAATTACAGTAGACGTTTACAATCATTTTTTTGATTAAAAACAATAAAACAATTAAAAATATTGAAAATTTTAATTATAAAAAAATTACGCGAATATAAAGTATATATTTGTTTGAAATTACAGAATGATTATGTCTGTAGATCTAAATGTTGATGCGGAAGACGAACAAGAATGCTGGAGAGATACCTAATAAACCCAGGATTGAGATGAATTTTGCAAATGAGGATAATTTAAAAATCCTAACTTTCCAAAAGCAAATGAGGATCCCATTGTCGATGAGTTTAAGGATACCACAGATTGTGTTCCATGAGTAACGCGGTGGACGGAAACGCAGATTCAGGTGAAAAGATTGAACAGATTTAAATAGATTGAACAGATTCAATAGATTTCTTTAAAAAGAATAATAATCCTAAGGGGTGTAAAAAGAAAACTAATCAGACTTGAGTCGATTCAGATTGCTTTCGAGTAAAGTTCCAAATTTTTTCAAAACACGAAATATAGGTTAAGTTCATTGGAGAACTTTAAGTTCTCCAATTTTTTACATATAGCTCACAATGTCTTCTATAAGCTCTGTAAATTTCAGAATTGGATCTTTGTTAGTTTTTGAAAAATAATTGAGAACGTATGCCGTGGCATAACGATCCCAGTGTAAAAAGCGCCCGAGAGTCTAAACTTTGAAGTTCGTGCATACGTCATTTTTTCTTTATTTTCATAAATCAGATCCTTACAGAGATCCCATTCTGATATTTACAGGGCTTATGGAAAAGATTGAAAGCTATCTATAAAAAAAAGGATGAATAAAAAAAAAGGATATTTTTCAAAAATTAGGTTTGAAAATATGTTTTCAAAATATCCGAGAACTCGAACTCGAAGAAATGTTCAAAGTTTTCAACTTTGCATACCTCCAAGTTTTTTTGAATTCTCAAAAATCATTTTTGAGTTTTGTTTTCGAACACCCAAGAGGACTAATACTAAATACTTCTAGCGTTTCTTTGGTTTTTGGACAATAGAGTTAGAGCTGTTTCTAACTGCCTTCCAGTCTGACAGTTCTATGGCTCCATTCTTCTTCAGGATTTGACTGGGTTATTACAAAGTTTTGCAGTCCGAGTTGTCAAGTCTGAAGCCTTAGAAAAAATCCCATCGTAAAATTAGATCTTTGCAATAAAGAAAATCCGTTGGGTGCTAAAAGGAGATTGATTCAGGTTTTGCGACTCGAGGTACCCTTAGGAATACTCCAGACTTAAAGAATCTTGACCATATAACTTTTCGTCAAGACTGCCGAAATACTCTTGTTGCAATTCTCAAAAAAATGCAAGGAAGATCTCCGCCTAACCACAAACTAACAGGATATATTTCTTGCTCAAATCCAAGTTTGATTTACGATCCTCCCAATACTGCTCTCCAAAGTGTAACCAAAACCTTGAATGTTCTGGTGACTAAAAAATGGATTTCTAGTACGAAGGCTGAAAATGCAAAAAAAATTATTCAAAGCCTTATCCAATTAACCTAATGCTAAAGAATACCCTCCGTCTTCAAATCTTTTCTGTTTTGTGGAAATGGTCCTGATTCCGAGAGGCTGTTCACTCTGAAAGTATCAAGAAAGTATCGGATACTTTGGATACTTTTTCCACATTTTGAAGTATCAGAGGGTTCAAAAAGTAAGACCACCCGGGGCGCGGTCGGGTTGTCCGACAGCCACTCGCAGCGGAGAGCCGTACACATGGACCGATTTTTTTTTACCGAACAGACCGCTGCGTCCGACCGACCGCAGATACTTTATATACTTTAAATACTTTAAATACTTTAAAATTTTAAAAGATATTCGGATACTTTTCGATACTTTTTCTGTCTTATAAAGTATCTCTTCCATACTTTTCTGGGTGAACAGCCCCTCGCCTGATTCTTTCTCGTGGAAAAGCAGCACTAGAAAGGGGCTTCTCCTGGGGCTTCTCAATTAACAGAGAGTGCCTAGTTCAAAATCTCCAAGAAAAAAGTCTTATGGCTCAACGTCTGGTACATGATTCCTTGCCTGATTTGAAATCTTTTATCGTAGATAAAACGATGACACATGTAGGTCGAAACGCACATGCGTTTTACAAGGAGGATTTACTCAGAATCTGAAAGAAAGGATGCAATAGATAGAGGAAATATATTTTTAATATGCAGTGTTACATTTTTAAATATTTATCGTGCCCTGCTAAACGTTGGTCTTTTCTGGTTTTATAGTTTAGTCGGGAAGTATTAAATATCTCATTTTTGTAATACATGTGAATGCTTATTTCAAATTATTTTCTGTAATCTTTTTTCCTCTCAGTAATTCTTCATAGCCTTTCTCTTATCAATCGAACCCACTTCTGAAATAGCTGAACACATCACATGAAAAACCGGGATAAATGTTATTTTTGATCCGGGAAATCCGGGAATTTGCCGGTAATTCATGAATTGGATTATGCTAGACACCCTGATACGATTTTTCGTTATACCGATAATCGAAAGGTTGATTTGAGACCCGCTGTAGCGGGTGGAAAAGTAACTTTTCGATTAAGGTATGATGAAAAATAGCTTGAATATATTTTTATAGGATTTCAGACATTCCAGCAAAATTTTTCTAACAATTTATGTTACAAGTTGATCAATTTTCAGTATCCGAAGAATTAAGCGATTCTGACGCGGAATATGAAGACGAGATTATAGAAGTACTCGAAGAAGAGCCAGATGAAGTTAAGGAACTCCGAACCTGTCAATGGATAAGGAGAGTCTCCGAAAATCTGTCATCAATATAATCAAAAATCTGATGTCACGAGATGTGGCGATGAAATTCACTGCCGTGAAAAAAAAACCCCAGAAAAGGAACTCTTCAAAAATTATGAAACTTGTACATATATCGTAGGTAAGGACATAATATGATATAGATATTTGCATACTATTTTCTTGTTGCTTCAATTTTTCAAATATTTCATTTTGCAGATCTCTTTTCCGGAAAGTTTGGAAATTCAGATAAAGGGGTGCTTTCTCACATCGGGTTGGTCCTGACCAACTCCAAAGATTGGGAAGGAAATCGATGACTGCGAACTCAAAATACTGACGCGATGCAATAATGATGTAATACCCCTTATTTGAATAAAAAAAACCATACTCATTTTCGAATTTCAATTTGAAAAGCATAAAAATGCAACCTCCAAATGAAATGGCTAGGGATCGACATTTGACTACGCTTAAGCTTGGACCAGGCTCGGCGATCAAGCCAGGCCCTTGCTACATTTAGAGTTTAATTCTAGCTTGACCCAGGTTTGGTCACCAGGCCAGGGCCTAGTTTTTCCATGCTTGGGCTCGGTTAGGCCAAAGACGAAATTTCCACATGGGCGCAACTATGTCCTTGAAAAGAAATTTTTTCAGCACCTAATTTTTTCCCTGAATTTCTCGCAATATAACGTGAAGACGAAGAAACGAAAATGATAGAAACTCTAAGAGAACATTCTTCTATCAAATGATTTGTTTATAAAATTATTCTTCGTTCCTATATGATACTAGAACATCTTCAACTAATGTTGCTGTGATTTCAACAATCTTCTACTTATTGACAAGCACCGAGAACGTCAAATAGAAAAAGCTTTCTTTCGTCAGATTCTTTCATTTATGAAAAATTTGAAAGCTCCATTTGGGAATTCGGCCCAAAACTTGTTTCAGGAATCTTATCCGCTTTTTTTACAAATTTTTCAAGCAGTCACTTTTCACGGCACGTTGAGAACTCGCAAATGAGGGAAAGTTCAGAGTTATACGTAACGCTGAAACGCTTTCAGGGGAAGTGCGCGCTTCTCCTTCTTTAACTCTCTTTCAATTCTCCCATTTTTCTTCCTCTCTTTTGCTCGCTCACTACCTTTCTCTCTATCCTTTCATCACCACTGAGAGGCGGTATGTAGCAGTGTATAGTGTGATTAGTGTATGGTGATTTATTTATTGGAAAAATGGACAAAATGATTCATATTGATATAAACATATTGATGAAGAAGTATCATTTTAATATTTTCGATTATTTGCAATGATTAGTTGTTGAAAATCATATTCTTTCATTGAATATAATTGTAATAAACATAAAAAAAAATATTGAAAAATTTATCCGAGTTTGACTTATTGGTTTAAATGTTTTTTGTAAAAAAATTCAGAGTTTAACATTCTCCCAGTACTAGACTCACTTTTTGTCTGGGATTGACTACAAATGTCTTCTTATGACTTGTTGGTGTAATATTTTTCAGATTACAAACAACTGTTACTTATTAGGAGAATTCCTATACACAATATTGTCTAACTATTTTGAGTGATTTTTGGAATATTTTTTATATTAAAAGAGTATTCGCGCTTGCAAGTTCAAGATTCTGCGTGACGACTTGTGCCTTTTTCTATAAAAAAGTTGGTCGAATTCACGATACATAAATAATTATTTGAATGAATATAATTATTTCTGACATTCTCAGGAAATTAATTGCTCGCTAAAAATACGAATGAGAGCAGAATTTCTAGAATTCAAGAAAGAAAGTTTACCTTTTTGTAATCCAATGCTCCATGTATCCAAGTTTCAATAAAATCCAACCAGAAATTAAGCCAGAGTTTGAATACAGTTGTGAAAATTCTAATAATCCAACATAGATTATATGTCTACATAACATAAAATTTTGAAAAAAATATTTGCAAAGGAATTATTTCCAAAAATTATCAACTGATTATCTTGTACTGTTTCTACTGGAATTGTCTGCATGACACCATTTTGTTTAAGGTGAGTAAATTATACGAGGATATCTAAATGTATTTATCCCTTGTGCATTAATTATGATTATATACTGTCGACAAAAAGATCAAGGAAACTCTAATTGTTCTACTACACATACTCTATTATCCTAATTATTTTAATGTTTTGTAGTTAACGATAATACAAAAGACTATATACGTGAGTGCGATAGTCTACAAAATATCCACTTACATGTGCAGCAAGCTGTTGAATAATAATTGGAAAAAGCTATTAATAACATGTTGCTAGCAACTGTTATCGATTTAATCGCACATATGTTTGTAGCGTAATGCTTCTCGTTCATAGCTTACGGAAAATAGGATCCAATTTCATTTACATGCAATGCTGAACATCTCTAGTAACGAAGCCATTATATAAAGCGCTTCACAGAAGTCAATATTAAAATATCGATTACACTCATTCAAACAGAATTGACAGCTTGGAAAATCGAAGATCTTGAATCTCTGAGAAAAAAATTTCTTTGAACAAACAAGAATGCACACATTTTCGCACTAGGAATTCAAAAAGTCAAGTTGACCACAAAACCAGATTTTCCTTTGGATTTCCGAACTTATCTTGGAAGCCTCAAGCGGAAAAAGTGATTTGAAAAATTAGGATCCTTGAAAAGTTGAAGATATAAAAAGGTTAAAGCAGAGGGACTTTTCCCTCTTCCAGCTGAACGCACGAGTCTTTCCACTCTGAGGGATCACGTATTCAGCGAAATGACTCACGATCTTGTCTTTCAATTTCCACACGATCGCCAGGCCAGCAGGCCAAGCTTTTGAACTGGAAGCCACGGTGTAACTTTTCCTGGACCAAAGGAGAGCTGGTATAGCGCATTTCCTTGAATTTCAATTACCCTTCGCTCTGATCTCACTAGACGAAAACTTATGCTCATTTGTTGGATTATTTTTCTAGGTCACGTTAATCAAGACTATGCTTGTTAGCTCCAACTCTGTCAATTACCTAATATAAAAGATAAAAATTTTGTGTAGCTAGCGGCAAGTGCACATCAAGAAGGGTTCCGTAGGGGGACATAATAACAACTTTGTCTACCTCCTCTTATGACTCTCTTTCTCTTTTCATTAGTTCATCTTGTCCTGTATTTCAATACCACTTTCTTTTTTTTCCCCTCACCTTTCCAATTGTCACTCACATGTATTTTTTTGGGCTCAAACTTTCCCCTCTGTAACCCTAGTATTGTATCACCTTCCGCCACTATTCCGATATCCTCATATATCCCCTTTTCTCGGAAAAAACGACCTTTCATCTTTCCTCTACCCTTTTTCTCTTTTACCTTACCACTCCACTATGTAGCGGAATCGAGAATGGCTGCGCAAAATGAAAAACATGCTAAATTCGATTCCAAAGTCTAAATTTTAAAAAAAAGGAAAAAATGGTGGATAAGTTATAGTCAAAAATTTTCGAGAAATTGGTTTTATTTTTGCAGTTATTTATCAGTTTAGTTGATAGAAGATATGAAAGGGTGTTTAAGGTCGGTGGCTTCGGATCTGAAGACAGAATTTCGAAAAACAAAATGGCGGATGAGCTACTTGCAAAAAGTTTCAAAAAATCGGCATAATGTTTGGAATTTCATTTCAATTTACTTAATAGACGATATACAAGGGTTTCGGAGATCGCTGAATTCGATTCCAAAGTGAAAATGTAAAAAATAAAATAGCGGGTAAGTTATAGTCAGAAGTTTCCAAAAAATCGGTTTTATTTTTTCAAAGATGAATCAATGTAGTTGATGGAAGATATGTAAGGGTTTTTAAGGTCGCTGGATTCAAACTAGAAGCCAGAACTTCTAAAAACAAAATGGCAGATGAGCTACAGACAAAACGTTTGAAAAAATCCGCCTAATGTTTGCAATTTAATTTTAATTTAGTTGATAGACGATATACAAAGGTTTTGGAGATCAAAGAATTCCAATGCGGAGTCGAAATTCCAAAAAATAAAATGGCGGATGAGTTATAGTAAAATTAAAAAAAAACGAGAAATACGAATTTCATTGTTCAAAGAAAATAATAGCAGCTGTCGCAAATTTTTTTCCGCTAAAAAATTAATTTCTATTCTCATATTACCTTGAAAGGGAATAGGTCTAATGGTATAATAATAATGATAATAATGATAATAATAATGATAATAATAATGATAATAATAATGATAATAATAATAATAATAATAATAATAATAATAATATTAACAATAATAACCCTACCATGGTGTTCTCGCGTTGTCGTCGCGGTAGGGCTCGAGCTTTCCTCCAATGACTTTGGTGGCTATGTTGCCGTAGCATTGCTACTGATAGGGATACCCATGCCAAACAGCCAAAAAACGAGAAGAGAGGGGACTAAGAGGAACACCAAAAAAACCCAATCATGATGGAGAGTTTTATCAATATATTGAAACGCTGGTGGCTTCCCGAGGATCGTCGGGGAGCCCCTGGAGCCACCGCTGGGGGCCAAAGCATGCGGGGCGGTGGTCATGGCGAGCTGCGTGATGGTCAGGCAGATCTCGCCAATCAACAATCTGGCCAGCAAGA
>WSXT02182150.1:0-21036 GCA_011762715.2 Neuroterus valhalla | reverse complement strand
TGATGCGTCTCTATTATCAAAGCGCGAAATTTGAGACCAAGCGCCAAAAGGGGTACAATTTGAGGACGAAGTTCATGATAAAGTTGGTAGCTCTAAAAAAGCATACAGAGGTGACGCAATTAGTTACCTTCAACAAACTCTGCTGCTGTGTAATGGCAACATCATACCGAGACGAACTTTACATCACACTAATAACTAATTGTGTGCCGGCCATAATATCTGCGCAACAAATTTTGATGCTCGTTTGTACATTTTTGAATTATTAACATCTTTACTTCATCAGACACTTGACTTAGTCCGTGGCTGGTGATTACTTACCAGGTGATATAACCCGAGATCAATTTTCGATGAATAATAATAATAATACCGACTACTGGTCTAGGGTTTGGGGAAAGAATAACAGAAGCAATTTAGACGCGGCACAGTGGTTCAAAATCCCAAAAAGCTGGCAAAAAATCGGAATCTCGATATTTCACTGCATTCGAGTACCCATGTAAGATTTTCGGGGTCGCTGATTTCGAAAATGAAGTAGAAAATCCAAAATTCGAAATGGCGGACCCAAAATGTCGGACATTTTTCTGAAGTTTCCCATGCGTTTCCTTTAAAATAGAAAATAATGGTTTTTCGGGATCGCTGATTTCGAAAATGAAGTCAAAAATCCAAAATTCAAAATGGCGGACCCAAAATGGCGGTTATTTTTCTGAAATATTCCATGTATCTACTTGAAAATTAGTGATAAGGGGTTTTTGGGGTCGCCGATTTCGAAAATAAAGTCAAGAATCAAAAATTTAAAATGGCGGACTCTTTTGGGGTCGCTGATTTCGAGAATGAAATCAAAAATCCAAAAAAGGAAATGCGGATATTTTCTAAAATTTGCCGTGCATTTACTTGAAAATGAGTATTAAGGGGTTTTTTGGAGTCTCTTATCTTGACAATGAAGTCGAAAATCCAAAACTGATTATAGTAGACCCGAAATGGTGGCCATCCTTTCAAAAAACTACTTTTTCCCGAAAAATGTCCGCCATTTTGGTCCGACATTTCGAATTTCGGATTTTCGACTTCGTGTTCGGAATCAGCGACTCCAAAAAGCTTACATGGGTACTTGAACAAAGTGAAATATCCAGATCCTGATCATTGGTCAGCTTTTTGAGATTTTGAACCACTGTGCTCTACACAAAAAAAAACTTTAACAAACTCTTCTGCTGTGTAATGACAACATCATTACATGACGAACTTTGGAACATACCAATAACAAGATATCGTGTCGGCCAAAAGATCTGCACAACCAATTTCGATCTTTGTTTTTGAATTTTTTACATCCTGACTTCAACAGGCACTTGATTTATTCCATGGCTGATGATTAAATACCGGGTGATATAACCCAAGATCAATTTTTTACGAAGATGTGATAACAAACAAATTTGGCGCGCCACTCCCTCTCAACTTAATCACAGTCCTTTGTAACTTTTCAAGATTTTAAAATAGAATATACGAGTTCGATATCTAGCTATTTTCCACCAACGGTTCTGGTTTTATCCGACGAAAAAGCTTTTTTAAAAATTGGAAATGCACATATCCGCTAAACTATGTGCAAAGAAATGTTGTGGAGCAGAAATATTTATTTTGAAAGGGTCTTCAAATTTTGTTTAGATTTTTTTTTTTTATATGATGCATAGTTCCGTTTAAATCGTGGAAAATTATGTAAAAAATCGAAAATTCCATGTTTTAGAAAAAGTGTGCAAGGTACAAAAAAATTTCTAAAAAAATGGTTTCTTCTGAAAAGATGTACAAATGAACTGTTAACCATTTTTTGATTAGACTATAGTTTCCTTTTTGATCATAATAACGCACTTGACAGAATAAAAAATTGCCATCTCTCGGCCAGGCTATGGAAGACAAGGAGAAATAATAAGGAGCAAAATTATTTACCACAAAAAGGTCTTCAAATTTTGTTTGGATCATTATTCAATAAGACGTATGTTTTTCGTTTTAATCATGATAATGCTTTTCAAACAGTGAGAAATTTCATTTGCCAGCCAAGTTATGCAAGATAGGAATATCAAGGGCGTGTATTGTAATGAGAATGTGCTTCTAAAGGCCGCAGCGTGAGGACCAAAAGACGCGCTCCTTAGGCGCGCTCATACTTGCGAGCGACGCATGCCGCACACAATCCGCGCAATGAGAATGTGCTCGCGCAGCTGGCGGATTTTTTTTTATTCATTGCAATCAATTTTGTAATTCTACATGCAGCTATCAAGTACTACTCACATTAGGAAATTAGACTATAATTCTTGCTATAACTACCTATATCCCTCCACTGAAAAGTGAAAATAGTGAAATTTAGTGTGATTTTCAAGAAATAGTGCAGCAAAAGGTTTCTTCGCATATGCACAAGTCTGCTGTCCCATGGAAGAACATAGTAAGTGACTTCTCCCATAGTAACTATTTTCAAGCATATCTGCATGACGAAATAACCTCTATGGCAAATGTCACTTACTAGGTTTTTCAGTTGAACAGCAGAACTGGACAGACCTTATGCTGAAGGGGATTTCATACGGAAGAGTAGTATTTTACAACAAGTATTTTATGTTATGCATAGGTTTTCGGATAGAACCAGATTAGGATAAATTAACACAAGTTCCAAGTGGTGTACAGAATCAGATATGAAAACGGACACAAATACCACACATGTATCTGGATAGGATGCGATAAAATACCAGGTTAAGTACCGAAAATATCAAATACGATTAAGACCTAATAAACAATTAGATACTATAAGTTGATGAGCCGGATTAAAGCAAATTGGAAGTCAGTCACGCGAACCGTATAGAACTGGGAATAATCCGCAAAATTTCGAATCCTGTCAGGCTCCATGCGATATAATGCATACCGTGCAGTACTTGAACATGAACAGAGTATTTCGCCCCGATACATACTTCTTTATAATGCTTATTCATTTCGGATTGCACTGGAATGAATTCAGAATATCAAACTTGTATTTATTTTGGAAGAAAAAAGGAGAGAGTCTGAAAGAAATCGCTTTTGTATTTAAATGTCGACTATATAGTACAGTTTCTTTTGCTTTGAGAAGCTTGAAAATGTACGTGATATTATTGATAGATTATATTATTATATTCACCAATAGAATTATGAATAACCGCTAACGTGAAGACCAGGCTAAAAACGATCCTCATTTCTGCCAAGCAGAAAAAAACTGATTATTATATTGTATATTTAGTAATTTGTTTAATAGTTTATGACCTAATAATGTATGTATGTACCAGTATATACTCAAGTCGCTATCTCATGTTTTTTTTGCGTCAGACTTGTCCTTCTGAGATATTTATAGTTCATAAATCAGTTCTATCAAGGAAGCTTAGTGACCGTGAATTCGTTGGAACTATTATCACAAAATCATATTTTTATAATTTTTTTTTTAGTAGAGTCCAATTTTCACATGGAAAACTTATTTACACAGAAAAAATAACATAAGCTGTCTTTCTATACAAGCTGATAACATCCATAGAGTTAGTTATAGTAATAAAACTAGACTCTGACACGAATTTGGTCACAAGTGTTCTGGAAATACTTGAGGGGAGGAGTTTAAAGGTATAATACCAATTCTAGGGTACCATTCAACTGAAGCAAAAATGATCCACTATAAACAATAGTGGTACGAAGTACCGACCACTTGGAGTACACAATTCAAAACAAAAGGAACCAAACAAAACAACTTGACTTTCCGTATCCCAAGTACGACAAATATTTGACTCGCACTACCAAGATGAAGTGAACATAGTTTTAATTTCACCTACAAGAAAATTGATTCCTCCGTTCAAAATTTGTAGGCCATCAGTATACGTCAGAAATATCAGGATCAGCGATTGGTTGTCTGATTTTGATGGAACTTTGTGAAATCATAATGCTATATGAGAGACATTCAGTGCCCAAACTATTTCTGAAAATTTTCTTTATTAGAGGAGTATCTGCTTCAATTTATAAGACAATAACAAATTTTTTCAAAATTCTGACCCAAAAATTGCTAGAAATCCTCTTGAATTAGATTTTTCGTCCATAAGGCAACTCAATATTTTTCACTATTTGAGATATGTAAAGTCCTTATAATTTCACAAGTAGGAGAAAAGGTGAAATACTTTTATTTTCTACCAAGACTGACATTCCTGACAAAACTACGTGAACTTGGATTGCTCAGTTAAATCGTGTTAATAAAAAGCATTTTTATTCCAAAAAACACTACTCCGTTTTATCCAGATAATTCGATTATCGTTTAGAAGGCTGTGACAATATAAACTCAAAGTAACTCAAATGTTTATTCTTGATAGGAAATATAATTGCCGGCAAAGAAATGTTGAGTCCAATTTCAAGTGACATGCCAACAGTTCTTGTGAAAATAAATCAGTAGGTGCAAATATTGCGTAACTGACACATTTACGAATTCTTCACCATTTGTAAATGAAGAGTAATACAGAGTTAAATAGCTAATTTTTATTCAAAATTTTCGGAAAAGCTTGATATACTTATAACAGTAATAATAATTTCATCGCTCTGATCGTTTTTTTACATTCGTTATCAATACATTGTTTTATGATTGTCTAGATTTTCTTCAATTAAAATGTTTGTTTTCTTTTCATAGGAAGAATTTTTTTTTGCCAATTTTTTTTTATTCGGAACTAACGGAATTGGGTTAGGCACGTCTTATTTTTGCCAGACCTAGTTTTGGAAGCGAATTATCGATTTTGAGAGATGTCGTTTATGGATTTTTCCATGACCATAAGGCAAACGAGGGTGCTACTGGCTCATTATTATGTAATTCTATCGTAACCACTGTGGCAACCTGAATCTCATTTATGAGACATGGCAAAAGGTCTCATTTTATGACTGTCTCAGTGGCAACGAGTGTAATTTTCCTGGGTAGCCACATTTTCCGCACGTTCGACTTTGCGATGATGACGCTGTGAAGACCGTGAGCACATCGTGAGGACCTCCATAGAGGGCTTTTAAACTCCCCACGAGCAATATGTTCCTTTTGTGGGAACCTCCTGAGATTTCCTCAAAGACCGTCAAAGTCTCCCAAAAAGGCCCCAAGAGTGGGGGGATTAGTGGGGGATCATCTTATGAAGAATCTAATAACGCTTCCAGAGCCTTTAACTAGACTCTCCATAAGCTTCTGTAAAGGCCCCTTGAGCCTCCCGCAAAGGTTCGTAGAGCCTTCTATGAAGGCATTCAGAGTTCTCTCGTGAGAAGCACTGGAGACTATTTGAACCTTTTGAGCCTTGCATGAGGGCTCAGAGCCTACAACGTAGCCCTCCTAAGCCTTCCATGTAAAGGCCATCAGAGCTTCCTTCGGAAGCCTTATGAGCCATCCGCCGCGCAGTTCTTTTTGAGGGCAGAGTAAATCCTGCAGAGGGTGTGTACATATCCTCCCCATCTCCAAGGTCCGAGGCTCACAGAGGTCATCATAGATTTCATTTTATGCCTCTATTTGGATACTGACATCTAGACACCTACGGCCCTCGCTGCTGCCGGCTGCGGCATAAATATTTATTAAAACGAAATTCCTTACGGCACGTTACACTACACACTTGGTGGATGCGGGCTGGACGGGGAAAAATGTAAGGGACATGACCTTGACTGAAACTTTTGGTTTAGTACGTTGCTATTATTATTATTGCAAGTGGGCTAGGACATTTAAGGAGGCTTGGGCGTTTGGTGTCGTATAATGTAAGGGGTACCGTGGGAGCACGTCTTTTATGAATGCTTATTGCTACTTATTTGTTTGGATAATCATACGTGTAACAGTCCCTTTTAAGTAGAAGATCGAGAAATCGTGAAAAGGTCGCAAAAAATGCGATAGTAAAAATTTATATATTTCACTTAAGTGACTCGTATAGCAGTATGAACTTTTTCCAATCGATTCAAGTCATCAACTCCTTGTTTTTATGTAACTGATAGAATTTTCTCAATCGAAAGTATCAGTACATATTTGATATTTAGGGATTTGGGATTTTGTCCCGCAGGTAAGTCGATTTTTCCTCGGAGTCCCATAAGACTACGCGTTAAACACTTTTTCGGAAATGACGTCGTCAACCATAGTATTTCTTTTTCCCAGATGAAACGGACATACTTAAATTCAGATAATCTGTGAGTTTCAGTCTTTTCTGTGATTTTTCTTTAAAACGCCCAAGCCTCCTTAAGTACCCCAGCACTGAGGTTATCTAACTGTAACCTATTGTACTATACCCTGGAATTTAATCTTCTGTTATAGACCTGTTTTCAACGTAAAAGCGTAGATTGACGTATAAAGAATGTTTTCGAAATCATCTGGTTTACAAAAATGATTTCCCAGGTTTACTAATGCATTACCATTGCAAAGAATGTGGTCTGCCGTTTCCTCCCAGAAGCCACATTAACGAAAGCGTGGATCACTGTCGACTTCAACGGTAGTCAGGTGTTTTTTCAAGCGGCAGGTGAAGTGTTATAGTTTTGTTTATGTCATAGTTTTTGGATTCAATTTTTAGAGTGTAGTATCCCTTTAGCCATATTCCCATATCTCACATGCTCTTCCAGGAGCCACTTCTCAATGGCATGCTTAGCTGATGCACGCGAGATACCGCAGTATGGCTCAGGTCCGTTAATTGCTTTCACAGTCCCATCTCTAGCGAGAAAATCAGCTCTCTTATTTCCTTCAATGTTCTTTTGTCCTAAGACCCAGATCAGATTGACCCAGTCCCTCCCTGAGACTTCAAGAAGTTCTTGGAGGCAGCTCCAGACTGGTCTAGATGTGACCTCTTGCGAATCAAGGGCCTTTAGAGCAGACTGGTAGTCAGAGCATATGTAAATGTGGTAATCTACGAATCCACGCTTACGAATCACCTCTAGACAGGCCGTAATGGTCACAATCTTAGCCTAAAATACCGCATGGAACTTGCCCGAAGCGATTGTTATCTCGGCACTGTGTGACATTCCATATATTTCAGCTCCATATCTTAGGGAGTCTCTAGATCCGTCTCTGTACCAGACCAGTCCTCCCTTTGTAAATATATTATTTCTCCTCTGTCCATCATGTTATTCCTCCCTTTTTGGGAAGATTACTTTGGAGGGCTTTAAGAAAGAGTATTTTTTCAACATGCTGTCAGAATGCAGGCAGAGGACTTCATCCCCAACGATCGTCACTATATCATATAATTCATTAAATGCAGCACCATTTATGCCTTCTATTGAAGAAAGTCTGTACTCCTCCGCCACAGCCTCCTGTCTATTTAGAAGGTGCAGCGGTGACATACCCAACATGAATTCTAGTGCCGCTACAAGAGTTGTTCTCATCGCTTCGTTAATTCACAGACAAAAACCCCTTGGAAGGCCTAACAGATGTTTCCTGGAACTAATCAAACTGGTTCTGAACACACAGATTAATGAGGCATAAGTTATAATGGTCCTAATTATAACTGTATATAACCAATATAATACCTTGGGTTCAAAGCTCCAGGTCTTTCCAAACATACCTCTGCAAACCCCTTTAGGCTGCTTTGGCCCTTTTGTCTACCGCAATTAAATGCAGTTTCCAGGTTCAGTCAGGGCCAAAAATAATGTCTAAGTACTCAGCTGATGTGGATGACTCGACCTTTTTGCCATAAAACTTAGGCTTCTTGAGATCAGGTAGCTTCCTGCATCTCGTGAATACCATGAGTTCAGTCTATTCCGGGTTAACGGATAGACTACGGACGTTGCACCATTTCTGAACAATATTGAGAGTGTTTTGCATGAGGTCAATTGAAGTGCCCTCATTTTTACCTGTTACTACTATAACAAAGTCATCTTCATAAGCATGCGTGTAGAAATCTGCCTCATTTAATCTTTAAAACATAAAAGAAATAAGGTTAGCTTGAAGATGAGGGAGAATGCGTCAAAATTCATAAAGCCATGCCTAAGCTTAGCCTTAGCTAGGTTTAAACTCATTATCGGTGAGAGAGTTGGCACAAAATGGATCTCGAGTAGAATTTGGAGGGCATAACTGATCTATTACAATCGTCAAGGATGGGTAGATAAAAGGCATGGCATTTGTATTCTCGAAACTGTATGAACTGAAGGTAGGGAATAGTGATAGGGCTAATATAGTAATAATTCACTCAAAAGGTTGACACAGTGAGGATTTTTAGCATTCGTGGCACACACGTTTCGGGCATCGTTTTCCGGGTGCAATTGAGGAGCCGTATGCAAAAAGGGCTCTAGCGCGAGACCTTGCCGAAACGTGAGTCCTAGATCATCGCGCGCTAGAGCCCTTATTGCATCCGGCCCCTCAATTAAGGACCTGGCAGACAAAGGTCAGGCCTATGGAATTACAGTTATGGGTTATGTGATGAGGAAAGTTTTTAAATGATGCATTAAAGGGAAAATGACTAGGAAATCTTTTCCGAAAGATTTGACTGCTAGATCTCAGGAAACCCTTAACCTAATTCAAGCAGATGTTTTTGAACCAATGCTAAAACAGGCACCAGGGAAGAAAAGGTACGTTCTTGCCGTTATCGGCAACCTTGTGCAATACAGAAGTGAGCCGAGTAAATTCTATCGAGGAAGTTCCCGAAGCTATGAATACATCATTTATTGGAACGCCAGAAGTGAAGAAATCAAGAGTCAGTCACCAGCAGCGTATTCACCACAACGCAATAGAGTCGTAGAAGAAAAAATCGGTCCCTTCTCGGGACTTGAAGATGCATGCGTTATGCTGCAAGTCTTGATAAGAAGTACTGGGGTGAGGCAGTAGTCATAGCAAATTAATTTCAGAACAGGCTACCTATACCAATGGTGCAAAGAAGACAAATAGAGCTATGGAACTCAATAGCACCGGATGTAAGTAAATTAAATATTTTTGGCTGTGCAATTTATGCACGTAACCCAAATGAGAAGAAAGAAAACTAGATAGAAAAGCTAAAAAGTTCATCTTTATGAGTTGCTTAAATGAGTTGGAAGCTTTTTGAACTTCTGACATTGAAATAGATCGTGTTAAAATCAGTCAAAGTGTTTTTTTTTTTTTTTTTTTTTCTTAACCTGAGTGAGGATATTAGAAATAACGCATCTTATGAAAACGTAATTCCTCAGACTGAAAATCCCTTTCAAGAAGATACCGAACAATTAGATTCAATCAATGAGGTTATAACATCGGATTCCAGCATGGAGAATCATCAGTGAGCAGTATTGACTCACCACGAGAGAAGACACAACTTCAAGAACTAAGAAGACGGCAACGAAGAAATGAAGGAGTACCACTTGACCTAGGTACATGGACATTGTTGACTTCATCTTCAACGTCTTGTTTTTCAATACTAGTAACAGTTGTTAAAATTGTTATAATGATGATTGTCGGCATTAACGTCTCGGTTACTAGACATAACCGTATGTTCAAATGTTCGAGTCGATTCCGAGCCCTTTTCTTTTATGCAGTATTAAACAACAATTATTTTTCAACGTTTTTTACGAGATGTTGTTCAATATTCGATATCATGAACTATACGCATAGCAAAAGGAACCCTACGAGTTGAATTTTACAATATAATTTTTTTTCCATTCTCTTTTTTTTAAAGGTATATGATTCTAACAGGCAATCTTTTTCCACGTCTTATTCGTCAGAGACTGCATAAAAATTTTAATGATATCCAAAGCTTAAATTTTGAAATCATCCCAGTAGATAAGTTCAATATATTTAGGCCACATGATTTTCCAAAACGCGGAAGCTGTATGGTTTCTATTATATTGTGTAGCTAGATAATAAAATTCTTGAGGAGGGAACATGATCATAGATTTAGCAGTGGAAGAAGGAGAGACTTATTTCCTTGAGTTTTGCTGAAAGAAGGAGGGGGATTATGAATTTGACTTCCTGTAAACAGAGAAGACGATAAAATAGATGCATTAGAGTCTAATTTTTCAAAGAGAAAATATCTTTCCAGCTTGTCCATGTGTTTGCATACTCGACTTTCGTCGACCAACTGCAATCTTACGTTTTCCTAGTCCAAAATCTCTATAATTGGATAAGGACCGTCATATAAGTGGTGCAGTTTACCGTCGATTTTTCTGGCTTCCTTAAACTCTAGAACCAGGTCGCCTACCATGGATTTTTTCTCCATCTCTCTGTCGTGAATGTATTTTAGCTTAAATCGAGTTGTCTACGAAGCGGGCGCGGATGTCGGGAATGTGGGTCACCATTTCTTGCAGATGAGATCCATACACCTCTAGTTTCTCTGTAAGCGGAAAAGAGGAAGGCAAACACTTGAGCTTTCCAAACACTCGTTCGTTGTGTTTAAGCTTTGTACATTCATACATTGAAATCTTATATAAGAGCATGGCAAATGGAATCAATTGTTTAGTCCCTATACTCTTTGATGTAGCGCTTCAGGTAACCGAAAAGTACTCGGTGACTCCTTTCGAGACTACCATTACTTCGGAGGTGATAACAAGGCATGGTTACCTGGCTATCATTGATGCAATAGCCGTTCGTTTATCAGGAATAGATGCTGCGATGCAGTATTTGGTCAGATTAACCTGCATCGTGAGGAACTATCGGTTTTCATCTCCTGTAAGATTGACGGGTCTTAAAATGTCAAGAGCCGCTTTGTTGAACGCGTCCACAGGTGTCCCTAGGATTTTTTCAGATTATTGTGCTTTTAGAAGAAAGGCATCTTGATAGAGCCAAATGTTTCAGCTGCCTGCTCCGCGACTTTGTAGAGGAACGTTCCTTCTCCACTCATTTTCTGATTCCTGACAATTTCCACTAGAGGATGTCTACCGTCTGCAATGATATACTGGGAGGTCAGAATCCGCCTTTACGGCGTGTGATGTATAAACATGGAATGGCTCATGTTCAACGACAAGTTGAGGGACCATATCCGTCGAAGGTGTTCGTATCTGCTTCGGAGTACCATCGCTGAGGTGTCTAGTAGCACTTCCCTCCACAAGCTCAGGGTCCTTATCTACACCTTCTATTCGTCAAAATTTTAGATGAATCTTGCCACACTTATCCACTCCAAAGTACATATAATGAATACGATCAGTAGTTTCACTGCAGAGGTATCCATGAGAATGGCGAAGTGCGATAGACAGTGGCAATAGTGTGGTACAGAAGAGAAGATGGCTCATTACATCACCCTGAAAGACACCCCTCTGGAAACTAAGGTTGCTGGTTGTTACACGATGTTTTTCAGAAGAAGTAGTAAATTTTGTTTACCAAAGTGGCTTTAATCCTTCTATGCATCCATCCCACTACATGTGAATAAACTTTCGAGCTTTTCAACAGACAGATAGTAAGTCTATAAGTTTGCATGCGCTGTGAAGATTCTAAACAGCGTATTCAGACAAGATATTGGCCTGTAGTTTTTTGGGTTGGACAAGTCGCCTTTCTGCGGTAGGATTACAGTTCGTGTTAACACCAGTCACTGCGGAATAGGCATTTCCGACTTCAAATATGAGGTAAAGTTCTGGGCCAGATGTTAGTATGCAAAAGTAAACTTCTTCCACTATAAGTTTTTGATACAATATGGACCAGCAGCGGAGAAGTTCTCCATACTCTTTAATGTTTTCTCCACCTCCTCGGTAGTGATTGTTTTTTTTTCACGCTGTTGGCCTTTAAGTCGGCTTATCCTCCTGCAGAGAACCACTGTCCCGCAGCTTTCCGATAACAGTAAGTGCTTCGTCCAGGCCTTTTGAGATTGTCGGGTGCATGTTCCCCTTCATCCCGGAAAAATCCTCCATTTTTTACAGGATGCTCTCCAGCCTTCTGATGTGAATTCCTTTCCATAATTCATCACACAAGTAGCTAGGGAAATATGATTTCCACCTTCGCAGAGCCCCGCATGCGAAGGTAGCGTCCGCTCTAGGAGCGTATACTCTGGGAGTACGCAGCCTTCGGCACAGTAGTTCACGCTTTGGCTTAAGGGGTTTTCCTTCGGGACCCTCCCTGGACTATTGTCCGCGACGGCTTGTTGTGTTCTGTAACCGCATTCAGTAGAAACTCTTGGTACAGAGCCCCCTATCTGTAACTTGAGGACGCGCCCGGTAACCTGGTCAAAGGCAAGCCGGGAAACGCAAACTGGGAATTGGTGGGCCTTCATCCTTCTAATTGTATGAGGTTATCGCACAGCTCCTTAGAACGATTTTTGTTCTTAGTACCTTCATTCAATGAGTGCTGCGTTCCGTAAATCTCTCTCCAAAATTGCTCGACTTCCTCGGACTTGGGTGGGTTTTTTACAAGAACAGGGGGATCGCTGAAGAGGCGCGATGAGTTAGCGAGAAACTGTTGATTCTCCCTGACCGATCTCTTCCTCTTTTTTATTCTCCTCCTTGTGTCAGATAGTACCCGTATTTTGTCAACAATGTGCTGTTTGATGGACAGCTACTTTGAAATTTTCAATGTGTGATGACGGATCCTCATTTCGGGAGCGAACTTTCGGGCCCTTACCATTAAAGGCTTACTGAATTTTTGTAGTCAATCATAAACTGCATACGGGACGCGTTCTGTCTAGCCCAGCTAATCTTCGCTCGCTAATCTTGGCTCGCAAGTTTGAGCGCGCCTAGGGCGCGCGTCTTTCGGATCTCGCGCTTCCCGTTCGGTTATGAATTTACCTCGCGCTATGCACTCGGCCTTTGTACCTCCCTTCAGTTGTATAAAAAGCTTGTAAAACTCAAAAGCGAAATGTCGACCACCTTAATCTGATGAGTGTGGATTCTCTTTTGTTAAAGCTTCTCCGGCTTTAACGAGTACATTCTCATAGCGTGCCTCGTGGTGCATACTCGATAAAAGTTTGTCCGAAACGGTGGAAAAGTTTTGTTGCCTAATTTTTTTCACATGTTGTGTAGTTTTTCTAGAAACTCCATTTTTTAATTTCTAATTTTATTTTTTACGATTGAAATAAAAACTACGCGTCCAATGGAAAAAATTATAACAAATTTACAGATATTTTCGGGGTGAACAACTTTTCTTTATCAATCTTCTATGTTAGCCTCAGTCATTTTTTCAAAAATTTTATTATTTCGTTTATATAGTTATTTTTCCTGATTGAAATGAAAACTACATATCCTGTTAAAGAATTTGATAACATGTTTAGAGATATTTTCCTGGTAAAGAACTTGCGTCTATTTGATTTTTTCTAATCAAAAAGTCAATTTTGCAAAATTTGTAGATCTTTTCTTAGTGCACAATTTTATTTTATTTATATTTTCCCATACCTCACATAATTTGACCAAAAAATGAAACTTTTTATTTTTCATTATTTCTTGTACGACTAAAATTTGGATTTTCGATTTTTTGAGAAGTCTCGAAGAGTTGTAAAGATCATTCTGGAGGGCTCTCAAAAGAAACATTTTTTTCTTAGAACTTTTTTCCATATGTTGCGTTGTTTGGCTAAAAATTCTCATTTTCGTTTATATTTTTGAATTTTGAAAATGCCACAACTCTGACAAATTTGTTCTGATAAAAAAAAAACCACGAGGATAAATTGTCCCACTTTTTACTTACTCGAAAGGATCCTTACGTGTTTATTGTTTTCCTACATACGCGTCTATTTTTCCAATATTTGACAAAATGCGTGTTTCCAAAATTCTTTTGTGTTGAAGTGTCATTTTCAATATAGAAGATTCTCTAGTCGGAGGAGCTACAAGATTATACGTAGGATGAGTGACTGATATTATCTCTGAAATTCTTTTAATTAAAATCCGTATTTTTGCGGTTGACCTTGGAAGTTTCCTTGCAAACTCATGCTCCTGTAATACGCTTTATTTTTTTAAATTTTTACTAAGTATGATCGCCCAATATTTTCTTGGGTAAAATTGGTAATCTCATTGTAGAATGATCTTTGCTCGGCAAATCTTCAATGACGCTAAATTGTTTTGTACAAAATTCGACTAGCTCTTTATTTTAATTTTTTTTTAATTTTTTAATTTTTTTAATTTTATTTTATTTTATTTAGCTCTTTATTTATTCGACTAGCAGTTTATAAGAATTTCTATCAAATTCCTGTAGTGGACTGGTGACCCACTCAGTGTAAAAATAACCAATTATAATTCGTTTACAATGATAAAACGTAAACGAGTTTAGTTTACCCCGAAAGGGATTTGGCCTGATAGTATAATAATAATAATAGGACAAGAAACCATACTTAAAATTTTTGAGTCTTGGATAAAAAGTCCAGAAATTTTTCAAAATGCTCCTTCTCCTTTATTTTTTATCCAAAACAGCTGGTTAACGAACTCAACTTGTATTTTTGGTCCCTCAAAATGGGTGCCAAAGCACGATCGAATATGATCATTCTTTCGAAAGTAATCAAGTTCACAGATTATTTTTCATTATTTGGTGTGCGATCAAAGTTGGAATTTTCGATTTTTCGAGAAAATTCAAAAAGTTGTGAAGTCCATCTTTTAGGGCGTCCAAAAAGAACAATTTTTTCTTCTATACTTTTTTTCATATCTCCCGTTGTTTAGCTGAAAATTCTCATTTTTGTTTATATTTTCGAATTTCGAAAATGCTATAACTCTGACAATTTTGTTCTCATTAAAAACATCATGATAATAAATTGTCTCACTTATTACTCACTACAGGAAGCTGTACTTACAATTATCGATTCTCGAAAAAAATGGTCTCAAACATTTTCAAAATGCTCCCCCTCTTTTGTTTTTGAACCAAAATAGCTGGCTAAGTAATTTGACCTTCAATTTATGACACTGAAAGAGTGTACCAAAGGCCAATCAAATCGATCAGTTTTTTAGAAAGTTATCGTGCTCACAGACAGACACATTCGTGAAAACCTGTTTTTCGAATTCAGGGGGTCTAAAAAAGTGGACATTTGACAAAAACAAAGGAGGGGGGGGGTCAAATTTTACAAAAATCTAATACCTTCTCTGATGAGAATGTAATCATTGTTTTGGATAAAAAAAATCACCCCCTGCTTACCTCTTCTCTGAGACATAACAAAAATTACGAATAGATACGCAATAATAGATCAATTTTTCTTTTAAAAAATTACAATAATTACCCCGAATAACACCGAACATTCTAAAACGTTTTCTGGCGAACGTCGTTGAAATTTGGTGAAAAAAAACGTTTTCAAAACGTATGATACTTCCGCACATTTTTGATACTTTGACTGGACAAAACATTTTATAAACGTTTTGAAAACCGTTGGTAAACGTTAGACCAAGCGAAATTTCAGCAGATTGAATTTCCAAATGTCTCTAAAACGTTTACAAAACTTTTATCCAGAAACGTTTGAAAAAATTTTGTCAAACTTCTAAGAAACGTTCCAAGAAGGTTTGAAGAACGTTTATTCGAAAAATAAATTTTTTTTTAGTAGCTCATATGCTATCAATGGTATTTATACCATACCATAATTTCTGATGATATTTTTTCCGTGTCTTTTCTCATATACATATGTTTGAAGGTCGCATATATAGTAATCACCATAGTCTCCTGCCACTTGCGAGAAAGATCACGCCATCTTTTGGAAATTTTTTGATCCAATGTTTACAAAACGTTTGGAATACAGTCGTAATTTCTATCGTTCATAATTATACTTCTCAAACGTTTCCAAAATTCTTTTGAATGTTCACACAATTTGTTAAAAATTTTTTGAAAACGTTTTAAATACGTGTTGAATTTGTAGTCACTCAAAAATGTATTGGTCAAACGTTTTGAAAACGTTTGTAAAATGTTTTTGAAAAGTTTTGTTCACTGGAGTCTCAAAAATCAGCGGGAGTATCCAACGTTTTAAAAACGTTCTTCTAACCAAAAAGTCCAAACGTTTCTGGTTTGCCAGAAAACGTTTCAAAAACGTTTGTGTGTTATTCGGGAAGCGACGTTTTTTTCATTCTTCTTTGTTCTAGGACGTAGACACTAAGAATTGTCACAGTACCAATATTGTTCTGTGTATTAAACGATGTAGTTATTATAATTATTGTGACTTATTCGTCCCCCACCAACCCACAATCCACACACGGGGCACACAGGTATACCCTTACTCATACGTGAGATACAAACATCGACCGCGGTTGTCCTTGTCCGCCATAGTGCGGAGTGCGGCTCAGTCTCAACATTCTTGTTAATGTAAAGCGGCATTGCTTTTGAACCTATCAGAAAGATTCTATCCCTTCCGTGGTTAATTCATGATTTCCACCATACACCTGGAATAGACAATCTCGATAAACAGGTGAAACTTGTTCTCACATTCCTGTTCTATATAGAACAGTACAAGTCAGCATATTTCATTTAATCAATTCCGGCATCTACAGAAATTGTTCGGTCTTTCGCTTTTATATTCAACTTGAAATCGAAAAATCAAAGTCTGAAAGAAGAATTATGAGTGCTTTGCATCTTTCGGAAGGTAAGTTATCATTATGACGTTTTGCTTTTTGAAAATTGTTGCTAATATAATTTTCTGCGAAAATATTTAGTAGTTCGCGGCAAACAAATGTCAAAATATTTTGAACGCGATGTTTGATGTTTTTTTTTCAAATTTCGGAAGTGAAAAATGTCTGATCGTAGATCTGAATTCCTTCCAAAATTAGACTTTTTGGAAATGTACTGCACAATTGCAAAAACCCATGCATAAAATTCGAGGAAGCAAAGTTTTTTCTGACTTAAAAAAAATTGCGAATTTTTATTTTATGATTAATTACGAGATTGTCTATGTGTACCGTAAAACAACCGGCTATTTGTACCGAAATTCTGGTACGAATAGCCTTTTTCCCAGGTCTTAAAATTTGTCCCAGAAAAATACGGCTTCTTGTACCAAAATTTCGGTACGCGTAGTCACGGCTAATAATTTTTTATTCTTTTAAGGTTCAGAAAAACCAGATTTGGTAGAAGGAAAACCATATCTCTTCAGTATGAAATTTTGCCCATTTGCTCATCGAGCTCGACTTGCACTTTCATACAAGCAAATTCCACACGAAATTATAAACATAAATTTGAAGAACAAACCAAAATGGTACTTTGATGTAAGTTAATTCACATTCTATTCCGGGCTTCCCGCCTAGAATAAGATTTTAATTTATACTTTTTCATGAATTCACCTTCACTTTAGAGTATAGAATTGTCAAATTCAAGCTTTGAATAATGGAATTGATTTGAAATCATTCACACTTGTGTCAGAAGTAAAACCGGAAGAAGTAAAATGAAATTCGAAATAATCATAATAATAAAATAATAATAATAATAAGTGGTAAACGGAATTAGCTAGCAGACACTCTGTATTTCATACTTTTTTAGATCCATCCAGAGGGAAAAGTTCCAGCTTTTATTGGACCAGACGGAAAAGTAGTTGTCGAATCAGATATCATCGTCAATACTTTGGACGAAATGTATCCTGATCCTCCACTG
Source organism: Neuroterus valhalla (assembly GCA_011762715.2). Lineage (NCBI taxonomy): Eukaryota > Metazoa > Arthropoda > Insecta > Hymenoptera > Cynipidae > Neuroterus > Neuroterus valhalla. Next base: position 3,659 of record WSXT02182150.1, on the reverse strand, counting down.
TACAACGAAGAAACCAAAAGTCGAGACTTGGAATTGGTAAAAAATTTCGGAAAGGTAAAAATCATAATAGTCGAAAGCTCTCCCAATCGGAACTTTAAATTTCCAACTAAATTAAAAAATATGATATATATTTAAATAATCCTATTAATAGATTGTTAGCATATTTTCCGACTGTATCCATGGAAAAGACAGCAGACCACTGAATGAAGTCGTCGCTGAGATATCAAAGCACTTAGAACAATTCGAAGAGGAGCTAGAGACTCGAGGAACAGATTTCTTCGGAGGTAAGATAAATATTAAATCTAGAAATTATATTTTGATATCACAGATAAAACCACTCAAATGAGAAATCGTTAGGTGATAATCCCGGCATCGTTGAAATCATGATCTGGCCCTGGGTTGAACGATCAAAGGCACTCCCGTTAATCTACAAACAACCACTAAATTTCGAGAAAGAAAAGTTCCCTCTGATCGTAAGTTTCCAATCGTTTGAACAAATTAATTTTATTCCTCAAAAAATCTGTTCAAATAATTGTATTACGTCTCTTTTAGATGAAGTGGGTTATAAACATGAAAGCTCAAGAATTCGTGATTCAAAATGCAGGACCGTTTGAAAAATTCGCCAAATTAATTCTATCCATGAAGGAGGGAAGCGTAGACTTTGATTCTATTTAATTAATTTTCGCCTCCGCTCGATACGTATTCCAGAAAAATGTGATAAAAAAACCTATGACTAACTATAAGCTTTATATATAATAATAATAATGATAATAATAATAATAATGCATAGAATTCAGAACCATTTGCCCACAGATCTTTCTAAAAAAAGCACAGAACATAACACTTCTCGCGAATATTCTAAACATATCAAGTTTATTACGAGAATTACAATAATGACAAAATCGCTGAATACTTTACACGCGTAAGATACAAAAATGCGTACCTACACTTTGTACAATTCGACAATACAAAAGATTTCCGCTCCCTGTAATCTCTGCCTTTTAACAGGAATATATCAATATAAACATCATCGTCATTCAGTCAAAAATCGTAGGATACTCTCCAGCGTTAAGGAAGAGTTCAAATTAGAATTAATATTTATAATAAAATTGAACTCCGAGTCAAAACTTGGCTTGAAATCATGTCTCTGCGAACGAATCTTGTGCTTTCCCGTTGGCTTGACCTCAGGAATTGTTAATTTCTTCTATATTCAAGTGCGTGATGAAACGAAGTCGCATTTGAAGAGCTGGCCTCAATTTTCGAATAATGGATTCAACGTCAGTCTTCATCGTATCACCGACGAACATGTATTTAATGTGATAGCTGATATGTAAATGATGTAAGGGAATCGCTTAAATAAATTATTGTGCCTAAAATGATGAAAAATGGTGGATTATAACAAAAATTGTCGAAAGACATCATCTGGATTTGGAGATTAACATTTACATCAAAATTTGGAGTCTTTTGATGTTAAAGAGTTTTATAAATTCTTAACGATCTATGCACAGAACTGAACACTATTTTCTAAACTGAAAAGTTGAAAATCTTGACGTCATTAAAATTTGTTAACGAATCTATTTCCCGCCAATTTATTTTAAAATTCGGCATTATATTTTTTTCAAAGGATACAGAAGGTCGCAAACTGGGTCCATAAACTTTAGATGAGCTTGTTCCTTGTCCACTTTTTCCAACATTTCGTACAGATTAACTGTGAGTTTATTGACGCAAGTTGGCCTCTCCATATTGAATCGTGCAAGAGTTGGACCAATCAAATGGCATGCGTAGATCAATTGCTCCTCAGTAGTGACGGCAGGCTGTAGTTTTTCCTTAACGAACCTAAACAATTGCATCGTAACATACATTAAAAATTCAGAAAAAGGTTATTTCCAGGATGAAATTCCCAATAATTGGATAGCATAGTATATAAAATTCTAATTTCATCTAATTTGAATTTAGTTTTTTTCAAACGATGTTGATTAAATGGCCGGATAGTTTACAGCAATTTGAATTAATTTTTTATGTCTTATAATGCTGGAACCCCTTTTGGCATTTAAAATATTTCATGATGTAGTTTTTATCAACTAGGCGTCCTAGGCGTTGCCAAATTGCACGTCGTTTTTGGTCAAGACCAGTCTAAAATTGATTATTATATACATGAATTGGTCTGGAGTTTTCAGATTATTAATCTTTGTGATTGCGCTGATTTGTATGATAGTTTTCACACAAGATGCTAAAGAATGCTTATGTTTGGCAAAATAACGCGAATTTAATATAAATTCTAAGGACATTAGAGAATCTTGGATTTTACTCTTCGCATGTTCCTTTTTAAGTTGATTTACTCTACTTTAACCATATTTAAAAAATATGAATCGGCGGTAAGATCCTAGGTTTTCAATTTGATCAAAACTGAGGAATGCTGTTTGCTTTTACTTGCAAAAATGAATTTAAAAAATATGAGAATGACCGATGTATGAGGATTATTGGGGGTTTTCCAACCCCAAATACAGAAAATTATGTTGATTGTTTTCACCTCCCTGAAACATTGAAAATGATGACCACATACTTCTATGATTTTGAGTGATTTTTCCATCGTATAATATAGAAATAATTTTACTTATGTCCCTCACCTAGTTGTCATTTTCATAATTTCTTAAATTCCAGTAGAAACAATTTTCTAAATTCTAGCATATCAAAGAATACATATTTCGCACGTATTTAAAATGTCCAAAAAAACTCCTTGCAATATTCTCGTAATTTCTTGGAGAAAAAAATTATTTTTTTTAATTTATGAGCTGCAAAACTGGATAAGGCCCATTTTGTTTCCCCCCTACCATAAAGAAAAGAACACAAAAATGTAGGAAAAAATGTTATCCCAATATTTTCGCATCTTCAATGTAAAGGGCTTGGAGAACACATACTTCTACGATATGATCATAATTGTATATTTGAAAACTTATTGTAGAAAACTTTTTTTGGTCAGCCTGTAAAATTTGATTTTTAGCCCCTATCCAGTTGTCATTCTCATGTCTTCATATAAATTTACTCACTGCGGCAGAGTCGTAATCTGACCAACTCCAGCATGATGCCAGATGGAATGAGCTAAGGCGAGCATGTAGCTGTACTTATTCTCCAGCAAATTGTTGTGGGTTGTATTAAAGTTGAAAAGCGTGAAAGGGCTCATATCTGGATAATACCAGTCCTGCAAGGCTGGAGACTTAATAGTGTCTACGACCCGATCGTAAAACGCTGACCAGTAACATTCTGGTAGTGCTGCCATCAGTAAACCCACACAGTTTATCCAAAGGTGGATTTCTTTGAAGTTAATAGTCGTATACCTGAAAAAGATGTTTTTTTTAAATCAGTTCTTATCTGCATATTTTTCTGCAAATCCATGAAGTTAAAAAATTATACCCTTTGGCGACGACGTCAAGCAATAAATTGGCGACTAAATTCGGAGCTATTGGTAGCGCCATAAGCTCAACGCAAGACACATACAAAGCGTGCGCAGCAGAATTCGGGAATTCGTTGAACCTCCAATCTGTCGCTGGGAAATGCGCAGTACCTGACATTGCTGTTGATAAAATGATTTAAAAATTAATGTCATCATGTAAGTCTACTGGTAATTATTTTGAACATATTCGTATCCAAGGCGACACATA
>WSXT02182139.1:0-21036 GCA_011762715.2 Neuroterus valhalla | reverse complement strand
AAAATTTTATTTTCAACAAATAAGTTCAAATTTCAAACAAATAGTTGATTTTTGAACCGAAACAGGATGAATTCGCAATGGACAATGTCAAGAGGCTCTCTATCATATTTCAGGAAAAATTTTTCTTCAGAATACTAATTCAACTCCAAAGACTGCTTCAAGTACTTTGTTTATTTAAAATAAGGAAGAGGGGACTTTAAAATCGTGACCAATTTTGGATCGAAGGGACGATTTTCAAAAATTCCTCTCTCCTGAATGCGAATTATAATAAGTTTAAAAAGTTCCCGTTCCATTTTTTTTCTTGATTGGCAACTTGATAAAGATTTATTATTGTTATTATTATGTAAAAAATTCCCTGTTGCAAGTGGGATTGTACCTCTTCACTGAAACTCTCTGTCCTAAAATAAAAACTATAATTATTTTCTAAAATTCCCTATCATCAATTCGATTATTAAATTTGAGTTTCACATAGCAACGAATTTGCAAAACTTTTTTCTTATAATAGAAAAAAAACTCTTCCTCTCATGACGTGTAGATATATTTTAATATTTTGAGAATCAGATTAAAGGAACGTTACATTTTTCAAATCAAATGATAAGATCTCTTTTTGATTCATAAAAAGAAAACTGTAATTTTTCGTATTTTTTTGGTAGAATTTTTAATAGTCTAGGTTGAGTCAAGTAAACTTGCGGTTCTTAATTAGGCTCCCGGTCAATTCCCGGTCATTAAAATTCCCGATCTTTCCCGCTTTCCTGATCAAGTCGCCAACCTGAATTATTATCAAGTTTACTTTCAGTCAAAAAAACTGCGTAGTAAGGGGGGGGGGGGGGTCGAAAGTTGCCTAGAATTCGGCTACGTTATAGTTTATGGACGACCCCATAGTTGATATCGTCCTTCTTTCTGTACCTAGTCTTTCATAAATTTAAAATTATCTTATAGGTATATTACATGCTCAGATCATATGACTGTATCCTATGTTATAATAAAATTTTCAGTTTATATCGAACGATAAGAACAATTACGTATTTATAGGATAGTTGATCTCTTTTCTTATGTACGTACTTCTGTAATAACTGAAGTCTCTTTATAAGTAGATGTTTCATCAATAGAAATGTTTCTATTTTGGTAGGATATTTCATATTATTGGCAATTTTATTGCTTGTAAATTCTGAATCCTGGTAATTTCACCATTTGAGCAATTTCACAGTGTTGAAAACTTCATTTTTCGACATCCGTGAGTTGTCTCGTTAATGGATGCACCTAATATAGAAATCTTTCACATCTAGAGTTTTCTCAACTGCGTAATAAACACTCCATAAAATGATACACTTATTTTAAAGAGTGCAGTTTTCTCCGCTGGTGAAGAGGAAAAGCTGAAATCGAGGAAGTGAACGCAAAGTGTCAGCTCTAAACATCTTGAACTGCCTCTCTGCACAATGCAGGTGAGATTACGACTTTGAGTTACGAGTACTTTCTTCAAGGTGCGAGCACGCGTCAGAAAAAAAAATATTATAATTTGAGAAAGTACAACGCCTTGAAGACGGCAATTTGATATAGGTAATCTTCTGATCGCAGATTTACTCATTTACAAGTGAGAAGAGTGAAAACGTCCTGTCAACGAAATTCCAAACATGCTTGGTTGAATCAAACAAAATTTGATTTATTCAATCAGATTTTTGACTAAATCAACTAGATATTCAATCTACCATAAGATTTTGTTGAAACAAACCAAGAAATTCGTTAGGTCATCCAAATATTTTGTTGTCAACATGATAACTATATTCTCCACTTGAACCATTAGGAACAATACTTTCTACCTTTAAAATACGGATTTAAATTTAAGGGCTGTTCACAGTTTTGTTTTTCTAATCTGATTATTATATAGGAGCAGTATCAAATTTATTGCAAACGTAATGTACAAAAGTGACAGTCATTCATGATTCAAGCACACTTGAGTATTATTAATAGTTTAAAAGCTATCTAAGTATCAGTCTTCTGCAATTAATAAATATTTATCAAAAAATCGTAAATTAATTATTATGCCAAGAATCGCATCTTGCTTGGAATCTAAAATATTGATTGGAATAATCTAATGGAATGACTTGTGAGTTTTTTATATTCATATTCATACACTTCATTTCCATGGAATTGATTTAAATATCCATTCTTGCTCCACAGTTTCGGAACACGGGGCTATTACTGGACCTTCTTTATTATTTGGTGAAACTTGCAGACACAGTTCTGAAGATTTGTGGATCAGCTTCCTGGTCTAGAAATAATGTTTGGAGTTGAATTCAGGACTTGTATTTCAATTTCGAATGATGAAGCAGCAAGGTATTCTTATCAATATCTTTCTTTGAAGTAATAAAGTAAAGTAGTAAGAGGTAACAGCAGTCAGAAAGAAATGGAAAGAATGGGCAGAACAATGGAAAATGGATAAAAATAAGGTTTGGAGCAAATTGGAAGAGATAAAAAAGAGGCAGCAAGAGAGTGAAGGAAAAGTGAGAACAGAAATAAATGCATTAAAGGAAAGAATGAACAGAACAGAATTAAGAATGGAACGAAAAGAGACTGATGCAAGGGGTAGAGGAAAAGCGGAAAAATTTGAGGCACGTAGGAATGCGGTGGATGAAAAGTTGCGAGTAAGACTGGAGGCGGTTGAAAGAAGAATAGAAGGAGAAGAAACATCAAATAGAAAGAAAAATATAATAAGTAATATAAGAGTTGGTGCTCAAGTTATTCTGGAAGAGATTGCAAAATTAGAGGGGAAGAAGGACGGAAAAGAATGCATGTTCTTAGTGAAGGTAGGTAGCGCAGGGGAGAGGTATGAGATTTTGGGGAAGAACAAGTTGTTAAAGGGGAAAAAAGAAAGAATTGAAGAAGAATTAACATGGTTTGAGAAGGATAGAAAGTGGTTAATCAGGTGGAAGGCGTGGGAGGAGAGGAAAAAAGGTAGCGAAGTAGGAATAGGGAGAGAGAGGATATGGGTAAACGGAAAGTTCTGGGTGTGGGACGGTGACATAGGAGAATTAGGAAAGGAAGGCAAACATGGTTCGAATGATAAGGAAAAAAGGGAGAAAAGGCAAACAAGGTTCAAATGAAAAGGGAAAAAGGGAGAGAAGGCAAACAAGGTTCAAATGAAAAGGGAAAAAGCGAGGGTGACGAAAAAAAAAGTACCCAGTTGGGGTTTACAAATTACAAAAGGACTTGAAAGCAAGGAAGGGAGGGAAGAAGGAAGACATAAGAATAGAGTTTTGGAATGTGTCAGGATTCAAAAACCAGGATAGAGGATTTTGGGGAGAAGTACAAAAGTGGGACTTGATAATGATGATCCAAACGTGGGTAGATAAGAAGGAGTGGAAAGTAATGCAGAAAATATTGCCGAAAGGATATGTGTGGAAGATGGAGTTAGCGAGAAAAGATAACAATGAAGGACGAGGATTGGGTGGCATGCTTTCAGGGGTAAATAAGAAAATAGCGGTTAAGAAAGATAATCATAGGGAAGAAAATGACGGAAGAATGGTAAGGAGAATTAAAAAAGGAAGGAAGAGTGTAACAGTGGTATGCATATATAGGAGAAGGGGTGAAGAGGAAAGGTTGAGTGTGATACAGAAGTGAACAGAGAATAAACTGGTGGAATTGGTGCTAATGGGAAGGGACTTGAGTGTTTGGGCGGGATAACAAGTAGGATAAGTGTGGGACGAAGAAAAGAAATCCTTCATGAGAAATCCAAAACATGGAGAGGGGATACCGTAATAGATTACGTACTGGCAGAAGAAAGAATAAGGAATATGATGGTGAGAATGGGCAGAGTCGAAAGCGTCTAGGATTAAGGATAGTATGTATAGTTGGTTAGGTAATACATTAAGAGTCTAGATAAAAGAAAAGAAATATATGTATATGCACATATATAATTTGTGATGGTTATGTGAAGACTCTACAACCCTTAAAAGGGAGGGAGTATGAACAAATAAAGAAGAAGAAGGAAAAAGTAGTAAGTACCTCTTCGTTGTATTCCCACTTTTGTCTTTCGAGACCATTGCACATCATAATCTTCACTTTCGGTTTCTCCTGTTGAGTATCTCTTTCTGGTGCGTCCAGACAGACGCTCTCATCAGTCATTATCACGCCTTCTTTGGTCATTACAAACATCTGAACCAAATTAGGGGGATCTATACAAGAGAGAAGCATCACGTTTCCGGCAGGTTGCGCATAAGATCCTTTCACCGTGGGCCGAATCAAACATTTATTCGTTCGAACATGCTGGATCTGAATTAAACAGTTGGTGTAAATTTAAAAAATATTGAATTTTCAGAAATTCAGATTAAAATTTAAAACTTCTAGGCATCAAGTGATAAAAATATTGAAAACTGTTGAGTGGTGATTCCATGTCAAAATTATACATACAAATCCTCAATGGGAATGCTACAAAAATGTCTCCAAATGAATTTCAAACTCAATTTGTCCACCGACTATCACTTTCGCTATCAAAAAAGCATTTTGACTTCTGGTCTCAACGATGAACGCTTGCAGCACGTGAGACAAAAATATCTCCCTTATAGAAGTAATGTTTCAGATTGGTCAGTACCTTGACTTTTAATTTTTGCCCCAACTGTAAAAACTACCTGTTTTTCAAAATATATGCTGATGAATTCAAAACCTTGTACTAACTGTAGAAACAACATCTCTTTCAGAGGAATATTACTACCAATGTCAAATTCTTGGGCCGAAAAACCAGATCTTACTCAAACTATATGAAACGCATCTTCGGAAAATCTAGTTTTTTCAATACTCAATATAGCCACTGGAATAAGTTCCTCAAAGACACAAGATTCATCACATTAAATAATTTTGAAAAACAGCTTTTCAAGAAAGTCCCTGTGTCTTCAGTAATATTAGGCCCCAAGAATGGAATCTACAGAAGGAATAAACACAGATCTTTCCCAGGGTATGGTTGGTTTTCACATTTGGTTCAGTAGTCAAGTCGAGGAACTCATGTCGCCGAGGAACCCACTCCAGGAAGCTCAGAATCCTAATGAAAATACAATTCTTCAAAAATACGTATCTTGTACACCCAGTTTATAATTTGGATTTTGTGTCCTCAAGGAACACACTCGAGGGAGCTTAAAATACTTCTTAGGGTACACTTCCCCCAAAAATATGTTTTTCGTACACCTGGTTTACAGTTTGGATCTTATTTCCTTGAGAAAATTCCTCCAGGAACCATGAAGGCTGTTCCGAAGAGTAAGTTACGAACAAATTCTTCCTGAATCAGATTATATAAACTATATTACACTCCGGTAGATCTTCATACTTTCATTTTTACATACATACAGATACGACATTTAAGCAAAGTAGAATATAGGTAATAGGCTCTGCTTTCAGGATACTTTGGCAGTTACTCATTCTTCGGGTAGTAAGTATAGCACAAGGGAAAATTTTTCAAAGGAGATGTGTTTTATGAAACTGATACATCTTCACCTCAAAAATCAGATCTCGCTGCATTCGTTGTTACCAACGTCCTGAAAATATACTTTTCGGCTGCCAGGCATACCTCATGGCACAGTGAAAGACGCAGATCTCTCTTAACAGCAAATAAAGCTTCAGCGAATAGGTAATTCAGCGTCCTCCCTAGCCCAATTGGGGTAGATAAAGCGATAGTTCTTTGGTCATCAGTTTCATTCCCACATTTGACGCACAATCTGGTGAATAGTTTAATGTGAGTTCCCGACCATTGCAACTCTAATAGGAACGCAGTGAGCACACGAGTTTTAAGGTTGTCCTATAGACGTCTTCAGGCGGACGTCTTGGGGATGTCTTCAGGCCCTTTCAAAAACACGGTAAGAACCAATGGATGTTTTGAAGACGTCAAATCTTGAGACAGAGAGGTACGTCCTATCGACGTTTTCAGGACGTCCAGTGCCCACTGGGAATACATGGGAGAATGTCCATTGCCACCGGCAAAGTGATAAAAACCCAGAATTCTGGCTGGGAAACCTAATGCGCTATGTGAAGGATTCCTAGGGTATTATAAAACCTAAATTGCCTTGGGTACGACGTGTATTTTCAACTTGGAGCAAAAGTTGAAAGCTGGAACTCAAGATCCAAATCTCTTTATTCTTGAAGTTTTTTCTAAAACTTTCCTTTCCTTTCCTTTGGAAAGAATATTGTTTCCACAGGTGGATTTTATTGTAAGACTTCTGAAGAACTGACTGATCTGGAAGGAATATTCAACGAGGGAGAGGTTTTTGACCCACCTGCTTCAAGTGATCTTCGTTAAGCCGTCAAGGTACTGCACAGAGCGCGCATGTGGTAATCGGTAGCCAAACTAAGTTGGAAATAGTTTGTAGAAATTTTAGTATAATTTCTCTATATAATATATATGTTGCATCTCTACATATAATTTTTTGTAAAACGTTTTCTATCGAATGAAAATCATAAAGTTAAATGAAAATTATAAATTATAAATCGAATCATCAATTCGGATGATTGAAGATTAGCTTTATCATTTTGATTATAAAATATTTGTATAAACTTCGATCCATTATCTTCTCGAACACGATTATGCAAATTTTGATTTCTATCTTATTCCTATAGATCCTACCGTATTGTCACAAGATTGATTGGCTTACCTGTCCAAAAAATCTGTCCTTCTTTGGAAAAAAGTGTTCAGGCCAGACGTTATCCAAATACCATTCAAAATTCTTACATTGTAACTTCTTGCGCATTTCCAATCGAGATCTCACTTGTTGTTTATCCCTTAGTCTCGCAGCTTCTGCTTGAACAAGGATATATTTTTTTCATATATTATGGGACTATAGTGGTCCGAATTTATACTCAGAGGAATTCCCGATTCAATGAGAGAAAACGTACCCATCCAAAATCTTCTCTTCAAATTTCATCATTTTTACTTGATGGTAATTTTAAGTCCCTTAGAATCGAAGTTCCCATAAAATTATCATGGCGAAATCCTGTTTGTGAGAATAATACTCCCCGCTCCCATTTTTTTTCTTGTTGTAGTATCCGAATAAGGCAACAAAAACCAAAATTACAATATTTTGTGAAATCAGCACTTATAAGTTTGCTTGTAGCCAAGATTAGTGCCTTTAAAATTTGTATAACAACAAAAATTGATGTCGGAGAAAGGAAAAAAATTGGCACCTTATTTCGCAAATCTTGTTTTCTAAATCAAAAGTTTTAACATGATCATTTTATAGGAATTTCGAAGCGAAAGCGAAAACTATTTTCACAAGGAACTCGATTTACAAACGTCAGATCGTCAAATCCTTTGGCGAGTATACTTAGACATGGGTCAGAAAATCAGTCACAAAAAGCGATCGAATCTGTCAATACGATTTTGAATTCCTTATACCAACTCGTATCACATAGTTTTTATAAAAATTTTCGGATAGTGCTTACATTGCGGTCGGAAAGAACGTGACAAAGAATCATAAAATTATCATTCTTGCGATTCTTCCGAAAGAGTACTCTAATTGTGGTCAGCATTAAGTTTACAAAAAGTCATGAAATTCTTAGAGTAGGATTTCGAGTTTGAAAAGGAAACTTCAAACGTTTTGTTCTGAAACTCTCTGGAATTGGTACTTTGAAAGGGGTCAGAATGTCAGTTATGAAAAGTTTGAACATGTTTCTAAGAGAGCAGTACATTGTGGCTCAAAAAAAATTACAATTTTTCGTCAAAAGTCTCAGGATAGGATTACAAGTACATGAAAGGAACTCAATTTACGAACGTAAGATCATCGAGTTCTCTGGTGAGTGTGCTTGTATAGGGGTCAGAAAGTCATTCGTAAAAATTCCTAAAATTCTACCACAAGGAGTATGAATTTATTTTATTATCTCGTGTTATAAACTGCCCTCTGTGAAAGTATTTCAGAGGAGACCTCCTGATTGTGGCCAGAAAAGAGGGCGAAACAACCATAAAATTTTTAGGGCAAGATTTTGAGATTATAAAAAAGCTCAAGTTATGAACATGTGATCGGAGCATTCTTCCGTAGTGCATCCAGAAAGATGTCAAGAAATCAGCCACATTGAGTCATGAAATTGTGCAACAAGTATTTTTCAAGTTCATCATATAACTCTTGTCAAAAACTCTCCTTCGTGAAATTCTCTTGGAAGTGTGCTTTGATTGTGATCAGAAAAAAGTTTAAAAAAGATCATCAAATTCTTAGAATAGGATTTTGAGTTTAGGAAAGGGACTCAAATAACAAACGTGGGATCGTGAATTCTTCGACGAGTTCCTGTTAGGAATATACTAAGATTATGATAATAAAAAAAGTCGCGAAAAGTCATAAAGATCTTACAATATCCGTTCAATAGAAAGTTAATTCTAAGACCACCCCAGAGGGACACAAAGAATTTTCGTTTGAGGATTATTTATCCTCACAAATCAAATCTAAAGTTGGCGAAAGTTTCACATGTCCAGAGCTTCGAATATAAACAATCCTCATTCTTGGTAATCAACAGTTCATTATAAGTGACAAAAATAATTTGTGAAACTAATTTTTAACTCACGTGGGGTGAATTTGAAATAAAATTCTGCCCAATCATCCATCCAGACAAGAGCAACCCTCGCAAGATTTCCATAAAGAATTTCTCCGACACCTCCAGGGAAAGTGTAGGGTGAAGATTTTCGGAAAAGATGTCCTACGTGAGAACAAGGTGCGATCTCAATAGATCCCCCACATTGCCAGACTCGAAAAGATAATTCGAGATTTTCCCCACCCCAAATCTGCATTTGATCGTCATAGCTCCCAAGGGCGAAAAAATAATTTCGATCCATGGAAAATAAGCCACCAGCCATCGCTGGGGTTTTAAAAGGCTCGACGATATTTTCTCTTCGTTCCTTCAAAAATTTCCCACTGAGGGTCAGCCATCGGAAGTGGAGGTCCCAGTTGAAAGCGCCCCAGTGCAATTCGAAAGACCTATAATCAACAAATTTTTCATGATTTAAATTTTTCATTTGTCACTATTACGAAAATATACTCTCATTAATACAAGTTGGGGGAACGTCCATAAACAACGTAAGGATGATTTTCTGTATTTTAGATCACCTTTTAGTGATTTCACAAGATTTGAAAAAGTTCCGGAATCAAAAAGCTTTTGAGAGCATTTCGAGAGATTTCAAATTTGATTTTGTTTTCAAGACAATTACAAAAGATGATATGTGATTTCACAGATTTCATGAATTTGAAGAAATCACCTGGCATACATTGTTTCAAGAGATTAAAAGGAATTCCCGAGAGTCCCAGAACTTTCATGGATTTTAAGAATGTCAGAACGATTTTTGTGGATTTGAGAGCATTTCATGGGACCGCCAGGGATTTTTGAAGATTTCAACAAATTTTAAAAGAAATCACAGAATTTTGAAGGATTTTGCATTATTCAAAGGAAGTAGGCACGATTTTTGTCAATTATACAGCATTCTGACTTTTTCCAAGATTCGGAAAGGTTTCGAAATATTTCGATAGGAAATATGAGTTTCTAAGGGATTCTGAATAAAGAAAGAACAATTTCTGCGGATTCAAGAGCATTGGATGGGATACTCAAGGATTTGGAAGATTTTAAGATATTTCAAAAGAAATCACGGTATTTCAGAGGATTTTGGAGTATTTCAAAAGATAGTCAATATAATCAACAGGTTTTCAGAAACTTTAAAAAAGTAGAACCATTTTCGCGGATAGTGAAGCATACAAGGGTTTCCCAGGGATCCTGGAGAATTTTGAGATATTTCGAAAGAAGTCACGGAATTTTAAAATATTTTGGAACACTTCAAGAGATACTTATAATTGACAAATTTTTCGAGGTTTTAGGAATGTCAGAATGATTTTTGTGGATTTGAAAACATTCTATGGGATTCATGGGGATTTCAGAAGATTTCACAATATTCCGAAAGAAATCAGAGGATTTTGAAGGATTTCAAGGAATACTTAATATAAGCGACGAATTTTTTCAGAGTTTAAGAATAGAACAACGATTTCTGCGGACATCAAAGCATTTGAAAGAATATTTTAAGAGAGAGAGCACTAGATTTCGAATGATTTCAACGTACTTGAAGCGATACCTAATAATCCACAGATTTTCGGGGATTATATAAATGTGAGAACAATTTTTTAGGATGCAAAAGAATTTTGTGGGCTTCTTAGGGATTTTGGAAGATTTTGAAATCCTTTTGAAAAATTAGATCATTTCGGAGGATGCTGGGAGGATTTCCACAAATACTCAATATAATTGAGATTTTAGGAATATGACAACGATACTCACGAATATTGAACCATTTCGAGGGATTTCCAGCAATTCCAAAATATTTCAAGGGGAACCAGTAAATTTCAAAGATGTTACTGCATTCCAAGAGATACTTAATATAATCGACGAACTTTCAGATATTTTAGGAATGTCCGAAGGATTTTTGCGAATTCGAGAGCATTAGATTCTTAAAGATTTTGAAATGTTTTGAATAAAATAACAGGATTTCGAAGGGATACCTAATACAAGCGTTGGAGTTTTCAAGGTATGAAGGAAAAAACAATGATTTCCGTAGATATCAGAAAATTCCAAGGGATTCCCAGAGATTTTAGGATATTTCAAGAAAAATCACGAGAATTAAAAGGATTTTGAAGCAGTTCAAGACGAACCCAATATAATCGACAGATTTTCAGGGATTTCAAGGACGTCCTGAAGGTTTTTGTGGATTCAGAATCATTTTAAGGGATTCCTAGGTATTCTTAAAGATTTCGGAATATTCCATAAGAATACAAAGGATTTCGGAGGATGTTCGAAGATTTCCAGAGATACATCATATAACAAAGGATCGCAAAAAGATATGGAGGTGGACCTTTTCTGAGCTTACTTGTACCAAATTTATTTTCGTTCATTGATCACGATCATGGTGTCCATGTTCCCCCATAACGTCTGGGTCAAGGTCAAATGAAAGTCAAACCCCTTAATTTCATATGAATCATTTTTATGATTTCGGATTCCAGAAGAACGGAAAATTCTACGTCCAGGCACACTTTGACCTTTTTATGAACATGACCTGCGGAAGTCATTTGAAGGTCATCTAAAGATCAAATTGTTTTTTGAATCATCAAGCTGGTATATCGGCTGGAAATGGGTCTCCAAACTACAAACCATTGTGTTTTTTGAGTCGCAGATCACGATCCTGGTGTCCATGTGAACCCATCACGTCTGGGACAGGGTTGAATAAAGGTCGAACTTCGTTATTTGAATGACAAAATTTAGTCGACCTACGAGTAAGACTGTATGTTATTCCTTACAAGAAAGCATGTTCTCTACAAATGAATGTTTTTTTTTTAATAAGAAAATCATAGCTCAATATAAGGAATGAAATGAATGTTATTCAATGTCAAATTTGAGTGTGGATATTTAACTGATTCAAATGGAAGCACCCGACTATTTTTTTTTTTTTTTTGGAATCACTTTCTCCCTTTGAGTAAGAGGTGATCTCTAATCGTAGGTAGAACAAATTCTATCATTCAAAAAAAGGAGTTCGACCTTTATTCAACTTCAAATCAGACGTGATTAGGTCACATGGACACCAGGATCGTGGTCAGCGACTCAAAAAACACAATGGTACCTAGTTTGAAGACCCAATCTTAGCCGAAATACCAGCTGGATGATCCAAAAGAGACTTTGATCTTTAGATGAACTTCAAATGACTTCTACAGGTCATGTTGATGAAAAGGTTGAAGTGTCTCTGGACGTACAATTTACCGTTCTTTTATAATCCGGGATCAAGGAAATGATTAATCTTGAAATAAGGGGTATGACCTTCATTTGAGCTTGATCCAGATGTGGAGGGGTCACATGGACACCAGGATCACGATCAGCGACCGAAAATACATATAGAATAAATAAACTTAGAAAAGGTCCACCCCGATTTTCTTTTGTGGTGTTGCTCATCGACGGATTTTTAGGAATTTTGGGAATGAAACACCAATTTCCACAGACATCGAAGCATTTCAAGGGACTTCCAGAGCTCCTGAAATATTTCAAGAGAAATGACGGGATTCAGAGAATGAAGATTCGGAAATATTTCGAAAGAAATAACGAGATTTCAAGGTATTTTAAAGGATTTCCAATCGATTTTTGTCTATTCGAAAGCATTCCATGCGATTGTCAGGGGTTTTGGAAGATTTCGAAAGATCCCAGAAGAAATCACGGGGGTTCCAAGGATTTTGATGCATTCCAAAAGATGTCCGATATGATCGACAGATTTCAAGGGATCCCGAGGAAGTAGGAACGAATTTTGCGGATAAAAGAGCATTCTAAGGAATTTCCATAGATCCTAAAATATTCTGAGATATTTCGGAAGAAATAACGGGACTTCGAAGGATTGAGGAGAATTTAGGATATACCTAGAGGGATCCTTCAATATAGCCGATAGATTTTTTGGATTTTAGGACTGAAACAACGACTCCTGCAGGCATTGAAGCATTTCAAGGAATTCTCAAGGATTTTGAACTATTCCGGAGGGAAAGACGTGATTTTAGGAATGTCAGAATGATTGTGGCGAATTCAGAAGCATTTTATGGAATTCCTCTGAATTTTGGAATAATTCTTAATATTTCGGAAGAAATAAGATGGTTCCGAAGGATCCTGAAGGGTTTCAAAATCGAAGAATTTTGAGGTATTTATGAAAATTTCGAAATATTTCAAGAGAAATCATGGGGTTTCCCAGGATTTTGAAGTATTTTTAGGAATTTTCCAAAACTATTACTAATAATGAATTTTGATAGGGGGTCTGAAGTTGTCACTGAAACCGTATATCTCACAGCTCGACGTAATATATTTTGAATTCAGTTTCTAGAGTTGGACAATCTAGCCACGTTTACGCTTATAGACCGTAAACTCAAGTAATTTATGTCTCTTAAACCTCCTTCTTTTTCCTTTGGCCAAAGATTCGTCAGATTAAACCGAAGTACAGAGTGTGAAAATTGATTAAGGTAAAAATCTGAGGGTAATTTTGGCAAGAAAAAAAGTGTAATATGGGGAATTGAATCGACGGAAAGCACAACCGAGCAAGTTCACGGCCTAGTAGGAAAGGGACGAGATGCCGCTACGATACAATCTGTATTAATAATTTATTTACCCTTGGAATCTTATTGAAATATAATATATTTAAGTTAAAATTCGTAGAATACTTAGTTTAATAAATGAAATTTTCGGTTTCTCAACAAATAATATCATCTAATCATCTGGAACGTTCGATGTAGCGCAGTTTGAAACAGAGGTTTCTAATAATTGGAATTGAGCGTCCAGATAGCATAACGACCTTAGCGCGTTCTGCTTTCCATCGATTCAATTAGGGACCTCACATTTTTTTCTTGTCAATCTCCATTTCATTTTCGCAGTCCAGATTAACTTACATGTTCACCTGATTCACTTCTAACCCTTCGTTCCTTCGTGTAATAAAGCTTGCCCTTTTTATATTATTTTTTCACTATTCCTTGATATTTGCAGAATGAATCGACAGAATAGATCTTTGGATCACATTCTCTCCCTTTCCCTTGAAAATAAAAGCTATTGATTCCATGAGAGACACTGAAGTTAGGGCATTTTTCAAGAGTATAATAATATCAAGCATTGCGTCGTGATCTGGGGACAAGAGGTCAATTGGTGACTGCATGATATCAAGTCATTCTTCATTTAACAGTTCCGGTTCGTGTGGCATGTGGCACCGAAACACGAGAATAAATGACATCATCTCAGAGATAAATTATATCGAACATATTTCCGTACATAAAGAAACTGTAAACATTGTAGTAGGAGATTTAAAATTGAATTCCCTATCGCATTTTATGTAATTGAAACAAACGATGACAAATGAATCTGAAACTCATTTTCCATTCCTTTTTCGTTTAATAGAATTCCAAAGGACATTTATGAATAAAATAGATTAAAGGAATTTACCTCACGTAACTGAAGGTGTCATCGTTAATTATGTCAATTACAGGTGCAACGACTCTGGTCCGATTCTTCGAAATTGCTTCAAGCAGAGGCTCAAGCCATCCTGTAAAAATGGAATTATTCAAAATAAGAGAAAACGTTATTAAATACAAATTTGATCTAGTTTAAATGACGTAAAAATATTTTTTTTATTTGCTAAGGGGCTGTACTTAAACTACGCAGCCTAATAAAAAATGGTATGTCCAACAAGACAGAGTTATTGTCACATCCTATAGATTTCAGGTCACAGACTTCAAACCCGTGGTAGAAATTATTGGGCCCATCGAACTGGAAGAGACAAAAATGATGATAACTTATCTCAATTTCAACCACTAACCCGAATTCAGCGATCCAAAATCCATAGGATGTTACTACTCTAATTGGAGCAGGGTCGAGCTGTCTACTGCAAGGTCTCGACTGGAAAGAATCAGGGGACTAGTTCTAAGAGGCATCAACGGAGCCTCAAAGTCGAAACCCACGATGGCACTGGACACATCAACAGGTTTAGACCCCCCCCCCCCCTATCTCACCATCGAGGTCGTTGCTGCAAAGACAGCCTGGAGACTAAACATGGTCAACGGAGGAAGGACCGCAACGAAGTTGCAGATTCCAACTGACGTTGCAAGATGTCCAACTCTGAGTATGTCCAGGAATAAAACTCCTACTGGCTATATTTCCGACTAGAAGTGCCGGGTGAGCCTACCCACGGGAGAAGAATCGGCTAACAGCGATGTTTGTCGAGTGATGGAGACAACTGGTTCATGTATGGCTCCAGGAACAAGAAGAAAGCAGAAGCTAGTGCCTACCGAAGGAGTAGAATGGGATTAACGATCTCAATGGCATCCTGCGCCACAGTCCTTCAATCCAAAAATATGACTGTGCTCCAGTGCAACGATCACCCCGCTAAGAGTATGGGAGTGTTATGAAGCACTTAACAATCTATCGATGGAAAACCGAGTGCCCTCTGTTCTAGATCCCTGAATACAGTGGCATCAGAGGCAATGTGATCTCAGACAGGCTAGCAAAAATATACACAAGAGGAGGCTTTACTGGTTCTGAACCAGTTGTAGGCATTTCTAGCAGGCCAGTCATTGGAGAAATCAACAGTTGGCTGATGGAAGAACATGAATTGGAGCAAGGAATGGCCACTGGTTGCAGACAGAACAAAACATTAATGGGATCAAATCCAAATTCTAAGCAAGCAGAAAAAATACGTAGGCTCAGTAAAAACGAGGTCAAGGTCCTAACAGAAATGATAATAGGGCATGTAAACCTCGGTTTTCACAGGAATAAGACAAGGCTCGCAGATAGTTCCCTCTTTCGTCTATGTGGTAAGAATGATGAGACAGCTATTCTGCATATACTTTGTCACGCACCCACGATTGCGGAGAAGCATCTGCAGGGATAGTAACTGCATCAGTGAGTCAGACATATCGGCCAACAGCGTGACTGCGGTCCTCGTCTTATGGAGAGGGCTCTGGTGCCACGCTTAGACCAACATGCGGATGCAACATTAGACCATCTATACACTACATTACCAACTTCAAGAAATTCACCTTTTTTGTACAAAATTATTCTTGTTTGTTAGATAGACTCTGCTTTTCTTTGTCAAAAAATTCATCATTTTAGTTAAAATTTCATCTCTTTGGTGGAAAATTCACCTTTTGTATTGAAGATTTTTAGAGATGCTGAGAATCGAAGAACAAGTTCCCATATCGTAAAGGATTCAAAGACGTCCTGAAAGATTTCGAGAGAAATCTCTTTATAGGTAACCTATTAATACTTTCTAAGGATCCCAGGCTATTTCAGAAGGTGATTCAATTCTCTTCAAATCATATGACAACAACATTTGTGATTAAATACATCCCTAAGAAGACATACTCGAAAACCCGATCATTGGTACTTTTCACTGAACAAAAAAAGAAATCTCTCGCGGTCAGGATCTGTTCCGATTTCGTCTCAACGATTACAGGGCACTCCTAGGTATCAGGAAAAGCATGCTATATTCACTCTTTTTGGATGTTGCAAGCAGACTTCCTTTATTATTAGCACCATTTCTGGGTGCATCTGAATTATTACTGATCCATTCAATTACGTAACATCGATTTTTCATTTTTCCCGGTGTAAGTCGGTATGATTCTGAACAAGAGTGCAAAACAGCATGTCAAAAAGTATAAATTTTGAACCCCTAGATTATTATTATGGGTTTAAATGGTTATGAGGATTAGAATACTATTTGTCTTAACATGCTGCGCTCCAGATGGTGGTGACAGTAGTCATGGAAAAGATATCTTTCAGGACTTTATATTATAGGTGCTTGTGATCCTAGGAGGGAAATCATTCGATTCGAAGATTTGAATGCTTAAGTTGGTATGCTACACAAGCATGGTCATTTCAGATAACTAGAAAAGAACTTGATCAGCTTAGGCTCAAAAAAAGGTTCCTTTGGCACAAAACTTGGTTGAGATCTGACATGATGTCCATCTCGTTGGATTATCGCAACGACATGCCTATTCATTAGATGAGCCAAGAAAGTACCTCTTCGGAAAAGTAGGAAAGATCATTTTTCAAATGATTTCCTCCCCCTCTGTTATGTCGCAAAAATTGGAATCATTCGATACCATGATAAGATGATTGATCAATTGTATGATAGGCGAAGAAAAGATTCTGCCACAAATGATTCTTCTTTAATATTGCCAGTGCTACAAACTTGGATCCGGGTGAAAAAACTTAATACCCGAATATTGACTTTGTCGTAACGGATGAGATACTAAGAAGGCTAGTGAAAGGCAAGAGTTTGCGTGAGGCGTTTTGACTTTGTAGAAGCCAGACGTAAACATAGAATGTCGTGAAAATGAATCAAACGGTGGAAATGAAAAGATAGCATAGGAAGTGTGCAGACAAGGGAAGAGAGACTAGAGATACTTGATGGAATGATGAATTCTGCATGGCTCTCGGCAAAAAAAGTAAGCGTAGTTGACAAAGCTGAATATTGGAAGTTTTGGCGATAAAGAGAGGACTGTACCAACAGATGAGTGTGAGGGAAAAAACAGAAAGGCAGGAATAGAAGTAAAACGAGGCCAAGATGAGATCTGAGCAGCAGAAAATATTAAAAATTGAAAAAAAATTCTCCATAAAATAAGACATTATTCTGAAAACGGATTCAGATGATCAGGGAAGGGAGTGCTAATACTGAGTATGTGGGAATTAAGAATGCCGATGGTAAAATCGTTTGTGATACAGATGAAATGTGAGACTGTGTCAAAGATTCTTCCGAAGAACTTTATGGACGTAAGGCTGTAGATCATAACAGCTATCAAAAAAAGGATACTTTGAGAAATCAAGTTGTAGGTGCTGAATTAAGAATTGATATCCGCGACATCATATCTGCAAATAAGAAACTAAAGAATCGTAGGGATGCTGGTGGAGTCGTATCGCTTCTGGAATGTTTAAGAGCAAAAGCGAGAATTTATTTTTCTGGCTGAGTGGATGTATTAATATGTGTGTTGTGATAAGTGACGCTCCAAATGTTTGTAGGTAGGCGATTATCGCTCTACTCTACAAGGAAAAGGTGGATGAAAGTATAGAGTTGCCATATACAACTTCCATTCTTCTCAAGAAGGAGAGAGATTAGAATGAAAATAAATATTCAGATCTCACCTACCAACCGTGCATTCGCAATGAGCATCCAAAAATGTGAGAACTTCTCCTTTGGCTGCATTTGCTCCTAAAAGTCTCGCATTCACAAGTCCAACTCTCTTCCCAGATCTAAGTACTTGTGTCGGTACTGTTAATCTGCTTACGTATTCATCCAGCGGATTCTTGAGAAATTCTGATTTTCAAAAAATATACAACATTAGGAATAAAATTAATAATGAATTAATAACAGAACCTTCCGAATGGAAATTCTACTTGAAAATCCACGCATTTCTCCAGGTGGATTGCCACGTGGATATTTCTACTCGGGCAGATTTTTTATAACAATAAGATACCTCTGTCACTGTCATCATCGACCAAAATGATTTCTTCAAGCAAATGCTTCGGAGATCTATTAATTACACTATGCACTGTCCTTAAAAGTGTACTCCAAGCTTCATTATGGAAAACTATAATGACTGTCGTTTTTGGCAGACCTTCTACATTGGCATATCGTGATATACACCTGAAATTTTTTCACGTAAATAAGTTTACCATCGAAAAGGTGTTATCATTCTAAAAATTGTGATAAGGACATATCAGAATCAATTTACAAAATGATTTATATTAGTTTTGATTTTCTACTTCACAATTCGGAAGTGATATATACAAACCTCTTCTTTCTTACATCAGGCAATGATCTATTCAAAGGAATACGATCACTCGCCATTAGATTAAATCTATTAATTTGGAAAAGTTGCTGCATCACGTAAAAATCTTTTGATGGGATCAAAACTGGATCTCCATCTCTTCCTTCAAACGGTCGTGGGTTGAACATGTTCTTATTGATGAGATCTATCAGAGAAAAATTCATCTTCAATCCGCAATTCAATACCAAAATAATTCTTAATCATTCTATTTCACCTAGTTATGGCAAAAGTTCCTCACCTTTAGTAATATTAGGACTTTTTAGAGGATCGACTGAATCGCCGATATAGTGACCTACCACTACGTGTATTCCTCTACGATCTATATAATCCATTTCTCTCCCTGGACTGAAAAATAATATTCCAATGAATAAATTTAACAATTAGCACAAATGAGTAAGAAGAGGCAATATTCGTCTTTAAAAGAGGGGTTCGTAGAATGTAGTATTTAGAATGTTTAACTCATCCACTACGACAGGAAACAATTCTTTTCCACCCCTTACTTTCCACCTGCACTACTACTCCTCTTATAACCTTCTTCTTCATCCGCACGTTCAGCTCCATGCACTCCTTACGTTTCACAACATTCCACTTCTCTCCGCAATCCTTACTTCTATTTACCCTTTCTCGTTTTCCGTCTCCTACGCACCTATCTTCGTCTTTTAACCAAACTCTTCCTTCATACTATATCTCTCCACAACAAACGGCTGGTTCCCCCTTATCAAGCCTAGTATTTGAAATGATCAACTTCTCCTCTACTACTGTTATTTGCATCTTTCTTACATCTACTTCTTCTCCTTCTTGCACAACTATCTCCATTCCTCCTCCTCCTTCCTTCTCTTCTCCTCCATATTGCCCAACACCCCCTTTGACCATGCAATCGCCCTTTTCTCCCCTTTTTCATGAAGTATTAATTCCATGCTGAATCCACTCCTCTCCAACTCCTCGAATTCTTCTAACCAGTGTTACACGTTTGCATACTCCTTTCCACACAACTTGCACATCCTCTTTCCCTGCGGAAGCCAGAACCTGTTAGCGCCCTCCATGCTTCCACATCTCATCCTCGCTATTATTTCTTGGCTTTCTTTCTCTCCTTTCTTACACAAATACTGTACTCTCTCCATTGGCATAACCCACTCATATTTCTCATTATTACTCGACTCTCTTATCCTCTCCTCCCCTTATGCCTTCTCTCCCTCCATGCCATTCCTCTTAAACATCTCATACACCTTCCTTCCCTCCTCGTGACTTCTTCTCAATTCATCCTCATGCCAATCCACATTTGCCCTCCTTACACTCTCCTTCATATAAGTTTATACTCTCCAAAATAGAAAACTCAGGTACCCAAACTCTTTTACCTCCTGTTTCACCCTCCTCTCTTACTTCCGATCCCCTTATTTATCCCTTTCACCTCCTCTCCTGAACATCATAACCTTGGACTTTCCTGCATTTAACTCTAACCGACTCATATCTAGGTACCTTCTCAACCTCTTCATCATCTCTTTCAAGGCTTCCTCACTTTTTTCCAGCAACACTATGTCATCTGCATACGCAAGTGACCAAATTCTAACCCCTCCCACCCTCACTCCCCCCTATATCTTCCTCTCCATGTCAGCGATCCAGATCGCGAAAGGGCTGGGCTGAGCTGAGACATCCTTGCCTCAACCCCCCATCCATCTTTCGTCTCTTTATACACCTCTCTAACCCTTTCGATCAGACCTTTCTCTATTTCCCCCTCCTCCATCGTCTCACATTACCTTCCGCGATCCATCGATGGGAAAGCACCTTTTATCTACGAAAAACGCATACACTTTTGACCCCTTCTTTACTATTTCTCTACCCACTACGTACTGCAAAATATAAATATCATCTAGAGAGCTCCTACCTTCTCAGAATCCCGTCTGAGTCTCCGGCAATATGCCTTTTCCCTCGACATCCTTCCGTAGCCTTTCCATTGCGTACACTTTGTACGCCGTGTTCATCAATGTGATTCCTCTATAATTTTCCTGCCTATCCCTATCCCCCTTCCCTATACAGTGGCACTATCAGCCCCTCCCGCCACTCTCTTGGAAATCCCTCACCCCTGCATACCTTCTCACCTACCTCTTTTGGCCCTGAAATGAGTCTTTGGAAAACTCCTCTCATTCCTCACTTCCGATTTTCTCACTTATCCCCTCCCTGTGCTTTCTGAACTCATTTATTACCTTTCACACGTCTCCCTCGGTCTAAACAATCCTCAACTCCTCTTCCAGCTCCTTTCCTCTTCCCTGCCCTTTTCTTTTACACAACAATCTCAACTCCATCCTTATCTCTACGTACTCCTCTCTTCGCGGTTCCATCATTCCACTTTTTGTACTTCCTTTCCACCCTTCTTTTCATCTTTTTACATACCCCATCCTACCAAGAGTTCGCAATTACCTTCTTCTT
This sequence comes from Neuroterus valhalla, assembly GCA_011762715.2. Lineage (NCBI taxonomy): Eukaryota > Metazoa > Arthropoda > Insecta > Hymenoptera > Cynipidae > Neuroterus > Neuroterus valhalla. The sequence continues at coordinate 283 of WSXT02182139.1, read as the reverse complement.
ATTTCGAAATATTTCTTTTGCACACAACCTGTAACCTTTACTTTTGAATATATCTCCATATCTCTTCCACCGACACCCCTTCAAAAGTCACTTTCCCTAGCCCCTGGTACTTTTCTATCACCTCCCCCGTCCATATCTCCGTCTCAGCCATCTAAACTTCTTCTTCCTGACTTTCACAGACCCCCCCCCCCCCCCCCCCCCCCCCCAATACAAACGCGAGGGCCCTGCTCTACCCGTCCCCCTCCCGCCCCACCCCCCCCCCTCCCCCTCCCCCCCCCCTCCC